>LGRX02026846.1:0-133376 GCA_001247695.2 Cymbomonas tetramitiformis | reverse complement strand
AAAAGAAAAAAAAGAAAAAGAAAAAACCACGCCCGTCGGGCGTATGAGTAAATTGATTTCCCCGGCCCTACTCTGGGCCGGACCGCCACGATTGGCGGCCATGTTGGGACAATTTATACTGGGTGGTTCTTGTCTTTCTCCTCCTCTTGTTTTTCTTGTCTGAGTTTTCTGTATAGCTGGTAGGTGCTGTGTGCATAGTTTACTGTCTGGTCGTGTATTCTCTGTAGTGCCTGTGTGGCCTCTTTTCTGTTGAGTCCAAGTTGCTCGAGTATGTCTTGGTTGTGTTTGTACACCGTGCCTGTTCTGCCCACTGCAAACACATGAAGTTTGGCACGGAATCCGTGCCTGCGTAGCAATTGTAGTAGCGGTCCGTATTTCTTGTATTTTTCCAGGAGTTTGGGTCCCCATTTTTCGTCATCGGTGTGGGCCACTTCAATGAGGTGTAGGTTTCTTACCCTTGCTGGTGCTTCCTGTTGTGTGCATTCCCATCCGTCCTCCAGGTCTTCTAGACCCTCTATCATGACTATGTCTACAAAACTTGGTATTGTGTCGGGCCCATCGTTTCTGCCTGGGTTGTCCTTCCCGTCGTGTCTGCATTGCCCCCTGGTGAGTATGTAATTTGGGAGTACCCTTGGCTTAATCCCTGGGTCCCTCTTTTTTTCCAGTGTAGGCGAGTACTTTGCATCCCCCTTTCCTATGGTGGTCAAGTATGTGTTTTAGCTCATCTGCGTGGGCATCTGCCCTGTCCGTGAACATCCCTCTCATTTGTGGGTTGTTGCATCCACCTAGGGCGTGCCCTACCCTCATGAGGAAGCCCTTTGCGTAGTCCACCCCTTTGTGTCCGCATCCTTCCAGGGTGCACCTCCCGCTCCCTCCGGCTGAGTTTTTCGCCGTCTCATAGTCTTGTGCTGGCAGTATTCTTAGTCTGCATTTGAGTATTGTTTTTCGTACCGCAAATGTGGCTCTTTTCCAGAAGCCGTTCGCTACTTTGTGTAGTGGCGTGTCTCCTTTGAGGTGCTTCATTGTTTCGTTTAGCCAGCTGTCTGTGGTCCTGCCCTCTTGAACTGAGGGGGCGTTCCTTTTTTCCGTTCTGCTGTGTGCCATATCGTGTTTTCGCTGTTTCCATCTTGTTCTGGGCATCGGGTCCTCCATTACTGCATGGACTCTGGACTCCTCTGTGACACGGTCATGGTGAGCTTGTTTTTCTTTTGTCGGCTCCCCTTGTGGCTTTTCCCGCTGCTCAATGAGTTCATTTAGCATGTCAAAGATTTCATCGTCATTTTGTACCTCTTGGGTCACTTCTAGTCTCTCTGCGAGCTCGTTGAGCTCCTCAAACATTTCCTCCCCTTCGGAGGGTGGGGGTGGTGTCCCTGCGGGTTCGGGTTCGTTTCCTCGGGTGGGGTCCCCTCTGCCCTCTGTTTCTTGGTATTCTTGGTGCTCCTGCACCTCCCGCATAAGGAGCATCTCCTCTTCCTCCGTTTGTTCCATCATGGCTTTTATTTGCTTGTCTTCTTCGTCTCGGGTCTGGTTGGCTTGCTGCTGCTGGTTGGGTACCGGGTCCCGTATTGTCGTTTGTTCCTCTTCAGTTTGCTGCGCTTGGTCATGGTGCGCCTCCCATCTGAAGTTGCGCTCAGTTTTCGGTTGGTGGGTCCAGGTTGAGGGTTCTCCCTGGAGGTCGGTCATTTTTGCTGAGAGTCTACTGTTTTCTTGGGCTTGCCGTTCACGGAGTAGTGTGGTTACGTACTTTTGTACCGCGAGTTTTCCTTTTAGCTCTCTGCTGTTCGAGTCCTCGCCTGGTATCATGGGTTTGACTTTTATTGTCTCGTTATTATCCCACGCTTCCGTGAGGGTTCCCGTAGTACAGGCTTGTTTGGCTGCCTCGTCGGCTTTTTCGTTCCCCACAATTCCCGTGTGTGCCTTGACTTTTAGCAGTGAGACAGTGTGTCCTGCTGCTACTAATGCCTCAATGTTGACCAGTATGGCATACAGGAGGTCTCTTTGCTGGTGGTGTTCCATGTTGTGGGGTTTCGTTCTCATGCTCTCCAGTTGTCTAATGGAGTTGGCACTGTCCGTGCAAATGGTGAGTCCGTTGCCACTTGGTGGTGGCGGGAGCGTCACCGCTTTTTGTATGGCGAGAAGTTCCTCTCTGTTCACCTCTTGGTCTTCGCCTTCCCATCGAATCATGTGGGCCTCCCCTTCCCCGGTCCTGGGGTCCCATACCGCAGCGCCTGAGGCCCATTCTTTGCCTCCTTCTTCTGTTTCTATTTCTCTTTTGCTCCCGTCCGTGTAAAGGTACGAGGTTGCCTTGTGTGCCCTTAGAGGGGAGGGGTATGTCATTTGGGTTGGTGTGTTCCTCGGGGCTTGGTTCCTGGGGTCCTCTGTTTGGTCTCTTGTCAATTCCCATCTCCTTCCTTGGGCTCCCGGTTCGTGTTCGGGCCAGAAGTCAGTGGGGTATCTGACAACTTTTGACCTCGCTACTTTGTCCCATATCGTTTGGGCGTCATTCTGTCTTGTAAGCCTGGTGTGTAAAGTGTTGGCTTCCACCACCTGTTGTACGGTGGGGGGGTGTATGTTCCATTTGCCTCCTCTGCTTCCGGGGAGGAGTTCCCATTTGGCTGGTCCTTCTTCCACATGGAGGTGGCTGTCCTCCCACCAAGTTTCCACTTCCGCTTGTACGTTGCAGCACTGGGGGCAGAGGTCGTTCCTCAAATGTGGCCCTGTGCTGCACATTCTTCCCATTGCATTCGTCATGTCCTTTGTCTTAATTTCCGGGAGTTCGTATCGCTGCCATGGTCTTGTGTCCACCACACAGTCTACACTGGGGGTGCGTACTTCTTGGTTTGGCTCATTCGCATCGTGTAGGTTTGCCTCCCTCATCGGCTGTTTGACAGCTGAGGTGGTGCGGACCTTGCTTTGCGGGCAGGTTGTGAGTGCCCTCCTTATACAGTCTGCAGCAGCGTCTGGGTCCCCGCAGTGTGCTTGCCATCCCTGTTTGTTGGCCACTATCAGCACCCTGAGGTTCCAGTTGCATTGTTTCGCTTGTTGGTGGGTGGTACCCATCCAGTGGTCAGGGGGTAGAAACGTGAACTTGCCTTGTGGTATTTCCAATAGTTCGTGTATTAGGTGCCCTGCATGTGCATTGTACAGCTTTCTGTACGGGGTTTTCTCATATGTCGGGTACACCCCGACCCCGAACACCGGTTCTTGTGTGGTGGTGGCCGCTATGGCAAAGTCCAGTGCCTTTTTGAGGTCCTGTGGCGTGTATTCTGGGTTGAACTGGTAGGCTCCCAGTTTCATCCAATTTGCTGTCCAGGCCGAGCCTCTGGCCCCGAACACCTTGTCTCTGTCATACTTGGCGTAATACGTTGTGGTGTTGTGGTGGACATTGAGGGGTGAGGCGAACAGTTCGGTGGTAATTCCGAATGCCTGTTGTAGTGCCCTTTGCATTTGGGCAGGGAATGTCCAATGGTTTTGCAGGTTCTTTTTTCGTTCCTCCTTTTCTTCTTTGCTTGAGTACCTAATGAGGAGGTGCCCTATTTCCTCCTCGAACGTGGAGACCTGTATTTTGTGGTCCTCCCACATTTCAGTGCGTAGTGTACGCTGGTGTGGGGTTTGGTGGTGTGTGGTACCCACTGCCTGGGTGTACCTTTCGTGTAGTCTGAGAAGCTTTTCTTTCGTGAGGGTGCCTATGTATTTCCCATTCCTGTGGTAGCTGTGGGCGAATTCCCCCTCCAGTCGTATCTGGCAGTGGTGCCCTCTGTTGTCCACAATGTCTTGTTCTGGGTTGGTTTCTGTCGGGTCCAGTGTTAGGTTCTCTGCATGTAGTGTGGGCCAGGCCTGCCCCAGGTGCGGCCTCCCGGCCAGTATTTCTCTGAGGCCTGTGGGGTGGGTCACCTGGGAGCCCCTTGCTCGCAGTCTTCTATTCAGGGTTAGGAAGGTGGTCGCGCTTTGGCCCCTTCGTTTGGCTAGTTTCAGGTAGTCGGTTATGGTTTCCCTTGTACTCCACGAGTAGGAGTCATCCCCCTCTGGGTGTCTCCACTGGGTTCTGTACTGCGTCACTAGGGAGTGTGGGTCTGTTGGGTCAACGAGTAGGGTCCTCATTGCCACAATCTCTTTCGGCTTGTCAATCGTTCGGCCTTTCTCGAAGCCTGTCTCAAGTTTTTCGGCCATGGGGTCTATTTCATCTATCCATTTGGTTTGTGAGCGTGTGTGGAGGGGCTGGGGTTCTTCCTCTTCCTCCCCCGGTACCGGGCCGGTATTCTCCGTTTCGTTAATCCTTGTAAGCGGGTGCAGGGAGAGTTGCCTGTGAATCTCTTCCCTGGGGACCAGTCTCGCCTCCCATTCCGTCATTTTTGCTCTCAGCTGCTCCGAGTCGAGGCGTGGGAGGTTAGTTCGCATTGCGTGGGAGTCCAGCGGTCCCTCCCTGGGCATGCTCCTGTATTGTTGCTTCAGTCGTCTGTTTGTAAGGCTGTCGTAGAAGTCCCCCGGTTTCGCTATGTCCCTCGGTTGGGCTTCACATAGGTATGGGTATAGGTGTGCCAGGCCTTTTGCTATGGCACTGCGGTCTGTGTTGAGGGTTGCATCTGTGCATTGTTCCCTGACGTTCACCTGGCTAATCGCATGTTGGCCATCTCGGGTAGTGAGGAGCGCTAGGTCCGGGAAGTGTGCAAAAAGTTTGAGGCATGTTGTGAAATTTATCGCGGTTGGCGTGTCCTTGGGTACTGTGAGCCTGGCAGTTTGGTCTGTGCACATTGCCTGCCAGTCTGGAGGCGTCGGTATGTCCCCATCAATTATTTTGCCTGCTTTCGTTTTTCTTGTTGTTCCCTCCATTTCTTTGTCGGACTTCCTTCTGGTCGCCCCTTCTAGCTGTTCCATTATCTTTGGTATTGGGGTTTGGAGTTGTCTGAGCATCCCCTCCGTCCCCTGGGGCGTAATGTTGTATCTGAGTAGGGCATTGAGTTTCCTCAGTGTGTTGTGTTTTGTTTGGTGCCCCCCCCAGAGTTTGTCGAGGTCTGTACAGTTTCTGCGTGTGGTGCTGTGGTATTCTACAAGTCCTCTGGTGGACCTGCTGACGTGGGACATTCTGAGTCTCGACTTTAGGTTTATTTGCCTCCACGCCGGGCCTCGTACCGTTCCCTTGTCCTCTTCGCTGTGCATGGCCTCCAGTAGTCCGCTCCAAATCGACTGGGCGTAGACTGCTTGGAGTGGCACCATTCCCAGGCCGAACTTTTCCTTTTCCTGTGTGGTGAAAATGTTTGGCGTTCCGTTGCGGGGCAGACCCTGTATGTTCTTTGTGGCCCCTCCTATTATTTTGTTGAAGTCGTCTATTTCGCCCGCTGTGTATAGCCCCAGGTGCAATCCATATCTGAATTTCCCCAGTATTGCGGAGTGAAGGGAGTATTCCTTTTGGTCAGGTGTTAGAGGGGAGCGTAGTAGAGCTTGTATTCTGTGGTTCATCTCTTCCTTCGCGGCCTCTTTCTCTTTGTCCCACCTGCCTGTGAATGCAAGTAGTACTCCCAGGTATTTGTACGTTTCGTCTGGCTTGAGTACCTTGAAGTGGCTTAGCTTACCGTCCAGTCCCAGCATTTTGAGGTCTGTATGGAGTTGTTCAGGTATGGAGACCCCATTTTTTATGCCGGTTATGGCTGACTTGGTGAGGTTAATTTTGAGTTCACTCCACTGTGAGAATGCCTGTAGTTTGTGTAACTGAGCCCTCATGTGGCAAATCGTAGGGCATAGTATGAGCAGGTCGTCAACGAACGCCCCTGCTGTCGTCCTGAGGGGGCCTAGCCTTTCTTGTTCTGCTGCATACTTGTGTTGGTACCCATGCTCTCCCACTTCTAGCCATCTTAACAACGGTTCCTGGTATATTATGAAAAGGAGGGGACTCATGCTGTCTCCCTGGAGGAGTCCTCTTTGCACCTGTACAGTTTTGTGTGAGGTTTCCCCTCCTACTCTGGTGTTCATGGACATTGTGTCATGGCTTTGTGTACCTAGGACATCCCGCACCACCTGTGTGAGTTCGTCGGGAATTCCAAGGTACTGCATCGTTTGGAGTAGTTTGTCGTGGTCCACTGAGCCGTACGCGTTTTCGAAGTCTACATACAGGCCATGTAGTTCTCGTCCTGAGACGTTTGCATCCTCAATCGCGTTGGTTACTCTGGTGAGTTGTCGAAGCGTGTTCCTTTTTTCCCTTGAGCCTTCCTGAGCCTGGGCTAGTATTCCTTGCGTTTCGCAGAACGTGGAGAGCATGTTTGCTATCTGTGAGGTGTACAGCTTGAATACCCCTTCGAGCAGGGCTATGGGTCGGTAATTTTGCTGTAAGGTGACATCCCCTTTTTTGTGGTGGAAGCAGAATGTCCCTTTTTTCCAGGTGAGAGGGACATGCTTGCTGTTCCACATTTCCAGCATGAGTGCGTGTAGTGCATCATGGAAGTCCTCTGGCATGTACTTAAGAATTTCGTTCGGGGTCCTGGTGGGGCCTGGTGCTTTGTTATTGTTTAGGGTGTGTACCGCTTTGCTGTAGCCCTGTCGACTTATCGTGAGGTCCAGCCCACTGGGGTCTGGTCTTGGCAATTTTATGAGGCGCTCCCTGTGAGCTGGGTCTTCCCATGGTGGGGGTTTCGAGTCGGGTGGACTTCGGTGCTCCATCCTGTATGGTGCTGAGTGAGCCATGTGGTCTGCTAGTGCGTTGGCGATGTTCCCGTGGCCTACAGCCAGGCTGCCTTCTCTGTCCTGTAGGGCCTGTATGTTCGCCGTGGGGGCATGGCCTGTTTCTTGCGCCTTGGTATATATTCTTTTGTGGTATCTTTTTTGGTTGTTCCAGTATTCCTTTACGGTTTTGTCATTGTGTCTTTGCTTGGCTTGTTTCCAGTGCTGTTTTACTACCTTGTGCGCCGCCGACCTTTCTTTTTTGGCCTCCTCAGTAAGCCACGACACCCATTCCTTTGCATCTGCGTTGTCCCTGTCCGTTGGGCCTTTCATTTCTCCCTCTTTCAGGTTTCGGAGGGTTGAGTGTTCCGTGTGCGGGTTTCGTAGGTGTCGTTTGGTTTGCTTGTGCCTTCGCATCTTGAGTATCGCGGCGTCCCTTTCCTTTCTGTCCTTTTTGCTCATTAGCAGGTCCTTTCCCACTCGGTTGGGGGTGCCTCCAACTGTAGCGGTTGGTAGTTCGTCGTCCTGTAGCGCACATTTGTTCGCCTCTGTGAGTATGTTTAGTACCGTTTCCCCTGCTCTGTCAATGGTGGCGTGCGCCACTTGCATGTTGTCCTCTTCCCTGCATTGTGTGGCTGTCTCTGTTATGCGTTTCAGTTGAGCGGTTCTGGCATAGTCGTGTGTCCTGAGGAGGACACTTTGGAGTGTTTCCCTGTGTGTTTTGTTCAGGGGCGTGTCCAGCTTTACGTGCCCTGGTTGGGGGTCGCGGTCCACATATGGTTCGTGGGTGCCTATGCTGTCCAACTGGAGGGTTGCTAGGCTTACCATCTCGTGGTCACTCGTGTGGTGCCGGGTGAGGTGTGTGGTGTCCCCCATCTCGTATTGCGCCTGCTTGTTCCTTGGCGCAAGCCATCTGTCAATGTTCCTGTGTTTCGCCCAGTTCAGTGTGGTATCGACTGGCGGGCCTACATTGTGGAGGTCTAGCTCCTCCGCAAGTTTCATCCATTGCTTGTCGGTTTTTGTCATCCCTTTACCTGTGCTGGTGTTGCTCGCATTGAGGTCTCCTCCTATGACTACATGCTCGTTCGCCTTTCCCGCAGTTTTCCTGAGTAGGTTTGTTGTATATTTGAGTATTTTGTCCCTGGTTTTGCCCTCCTCTGCTCCTGGCGGGTTGTAAATGCCTAGCACGTGGTACATCACCTTTCCGGGTAGGTGCAGCACGACATGCAGGAGGTACCCCTCGAGGTGTTTCGCAGGGACGACATGGTGGTTGTGTGCATGGCTGTAGGGGTTGCCGAGGAGTATTGCCACTCCTCCTTTCATTGCTTGTTCGGCTGTCCCTTCCACTTTTTGCACCTCGGTTTTGGTGCCTATTGCAGTATATTGCATGTCTCTAAATCTCCTCATCACACTGTCGTGTGCATGTTTCACTTCCGTGAGTACAATTACTTGTAGACTCTGTTGGTTTTGGCTTCTTTTGTTAATGACCTCGGCAAGGTCAAGGCAGGCATCACTTTGTCCTGCCACATTCCATGTGAGCATGTGTAGACGGTCCTTTCCTATGTCAGTCTTTGTTGGTTCTGTGAGAGGGGTTTGGTATTCTCGGGAGTCCTGGCACGCCTCTGGTGTTTCCAGCCGTGTGTCCACGAATCTTTCCCATCGTGCTGTTGGTTCGTCCTGTGTTTGCTCCCATTCTTCGTTTAGGTGGGTTTCCTGTGCTTGCTGCTCCTCAGGTGTCTGCCCGTCATTACCTGGGGGTGTTGTGGGGGCTAATCTATGTAGCCATTCCCATAGGCCTGGTTGCTTCGTAGTAGTTTTGCGTCCCCTTTCCTGGGTTTGTGGTGCCTGTCTTCCGGCCTCTAGGTTTGTGTTCAGGCCATCCGCAGGCCTCCGGGTCTCTGCCGCTCGCTGGCTTTCCACCTGCGTCCGGCTTTGCCCCTCGGCAGTGGTTATCATCTCTTTTACTGGCAGCTGTATGGACTTTCTATAGGCGGTTATCGCCGTTCTGTCGGTGGCCCCCCATTTGCTGACTGCCTCGTTGAAGTGGGTGGGCCAATGCCCCCCTGGGCATGTTTTTTGGTAGTGCATCCAAGCTTCCGCGGCCATCAGTACCCATACCCCGCAGCTGTATTGGTCCTGCGCGCTTTGGTTGCCCACATTCATCAGTTCCACTGTTATTTGTTTGTTGAGTGTCTCGGCCAAGTGTTCCGTCCAGTTGGTTATTTCCGCTGTTAGCCTTTTGGTGTTGCGTGACGTTGCATTGGTTCTCCCATTCGAGGAGTCATATATCCAGAACTTCAGTTTGTCATTTCCTTTGTCTGGTCCGGCCAGCACTGCCCTCCAGTGTTTGCCATCGCAAACCGGTATGCAGAAGCCCCGGGAGTTCCCGAGTAGCTGCAGTGCCTTCGTTGTGTGCGGTTCTCTGTTGTTACCCGGTTTCAGTGTTTCTCTCATTGTGGCTATTACCAGGGGGGGCAATGGGTCATCTTCATACCGTGAGTGGGCATGTTGCATTTGGAACATGTTCAGTCGGCCTTTCTTTTCGAATAGTCCCTTCGTAGTGGTGTTGTACGGGTATATTTCCGTGTGGTTCTGACTCCCCCCACCCGTCATGTTTGTTTTCCAGCGCCGGGTGTGCCGCCTCATCCTTTGCTCAATCTCCCGCATTAGTGGTCTGCCTCTTGTTGGGGTGCCTTCTTTTATCGCAGTCACTGCGTGTTCCGGCCTCCTTGTTCTAACTAGGAAGGGTTTACCGTTACGGTAAATTATCTTGAGTAATTTGTAGCCGTGGGGTGGTCGTGTCCACCGTGCCGCTGCATTCCTTGCTGTGGTCCGTTTTCTTCGCGTTCTGCGGCTGCGCGTTATGTCGTTGCTGTTCGTGTTGTGTGTTCCCCACATGCGACCAGTTTTCCTACTTGTTGTTAGTGTAATCATCAGTATAGCGAGTATCGGGGTTATGGCTAGTGCAGCGTTCCATAGTGGCCTGGTAGCTTCGTGTCGTGCCCCCCTTGGGTAGTGTGGTTCAGCTCCATGTCGTGTTGCTCTCCGGTTGTGTGGTGCTGCTCGCATTCGTGAGTTTATGGTTACAGCGTTACATTGCCCTAAATCCCTTTCTGTAACACCCCTAGCACTTTTCTCAGGGTGGGCCCCGTTTTTTGTGTGTATTTTCGTGGTTGTGTAAAAATTTTGGGGCGTTTGGGCGTGTTTTCCAAAAAAGGTTGTTTTTACGTAGAGCAATTTCGGGAATTCGCTTGTGGTCGAATGTCGGCAGTTTGCTCTCATTTTTTGTGTGTGGCTGCCTCCCACTCTTCTTAGCATATTCCCAAAGTTTTTCGGCGTTCCTATCATTCTGCTGGCCTGTGTGGAGTCGGTTGTACCATTATTTGGTAGGGTTTCAGTAGGGTTGGTGCTTATATTGTGGTGGGGGCCCTTTGGTTTGCAGGGTGGGGGCTCATGTAGCTTGTCCCTGCTTGTTTGGCATAGTTTCTGGTCGGGGTGCTTGTTTCTACCCCCCCTCACCCGTTTTTGTTGCGTCCACTGCGCTTGTGTTGCCGTCGAGTTAACCGTTACAGCGTTACACTGCCCTAAAGCCCCTGTTGTAACGCCCTTGACATCTTTTTCTTGGTGGGCCCCCCCTGGTATATGTCGTCCCTTTGGTGTGCCAAAATTTCGGGGGGTTTCGGAATGTTCTGCGAAATTTATCATTTTTACGTAGAGCAGTTTTAGGATTTCGCTTGTGGTCGAAGGTTGGCGGTCGGTCCTGGCATTTCGCACATCGCTTTCCCTTGCTCTGCTGAGCCATCCTACAAAGTTTTTCGTCAACCCTTCCCACCCATTGGGTGTTGTGTGGCCATTTGTGGCCGTCCCTCTTAGGGTTACTGTAGGGTTCATACCACTATTGCTGGGGTTGCCGGTTATGTGGTGTGAAAAGTGGTTTAAGCTCATGTTAATTTTTGTATCTTCGTGGTTATCATTGGGGAAGTTATAACTGTATATGGTGTGGCCATTCTCGCTGAATATGGTGTGGCCATTTCGCCTGTGCTCGGAGGTAGGCATAGTAGCACATTCATGGGCATGGGGACTCTTTGTCTGCCGGGGTGTTGCTATTAGTTTTCGGTTAGTTTGTAGTAAGTTATTATGGTGAATTGACATTTTCCTTTCGAACGGTGTGTGGTTAATGCTCGGTCCCCCGGCGTGGTCAGTGTGGGAAGTGCTTGCTGGGTGCATGTATTCACAGCATTTGTCAGTGGCAGTTGCAATGGCAGGCAGGCACGTTGGATTATTTGGAAGTTGGCCATATGCTACAGACAGTGCAGGAAGGCAGGCTATCAGGAAATAGATGAATATTACTATTAATTGTGTTCTACCTACACAGGTGTTCACTGCAAGGTCTTCTACATTCATCCTACCCACTGGGGGTTCGTGGTCTTTTGTTCCAGCTAAAACTTTCTGGACAGCGCCGCCTGTGAAGCATGCCCCCCCTCTGTGTGTCAGTGGTGTGTCAGTTCGTTCTGAAATAAGAAGAGGTCTGTAAGTGGGGATGGGCACGTTGCTTACCGTTCTGGTGATCGGTCCCTCTTCCCTTTGAGGGACCGATTTGGCCCTCCTTTTCTTGGTCGGGCTTTCCGTCTCGATCTCCACCTCACCGGCAGCTGTGCCTGCAGGTCCGCTTTTTCGTTTTGGGATCGTTTGACTTCTGGTGGCTAGGCTCGTGTCGATCGGCCCCAGGTCGGTCTGGGGTGGCCCCCCCTCCTCCTGGGGGGGGGTGCTGTCTGGCGTCCCTCCCCGTCGTGCACCGGCTGTTGGCTCGTCAGTGTGTCTACCAGTGCCTTGATGGAGGCCGTGGTGTTTCGTGCTTCACCGATGAGGGCCTTCGAGCTCTCCTTCTGGCCGGTGACCACCGCGCCCAGGACGATGAGTAGTTCACGGTGACGTTCGGAGGTCTTTTCGTCCTCTGCTATCTGGAGGTCACGAAGTCTTTGTATGTTGGCGGGGAGCCCGTCGTTGAAGAGTTTCAGCTGATGTGTAAGGTCGATGAGAGTCTTGGTGACCTCGGGGGGGCTCGTTCCCTGGTCAGCCTTACCTGCAGTTCTCCTAACTGCACTCTTGGCCGCCGCCTCCACTCGGTGGATGGCGGCGGCAGCCTGCTGCCCGGGGTCGCCCAGCTTCTCGTCCCCTACTTTCCTTCCAGGCGATTGGCGGGGGGCCCCTTTCATTTTCGCCGCTTCTGTGCCGGGCCCCTTCTGGCTCCACCTTCCCACCTCTAGCTCAACGGATGCGTAGAGCTTCTTACCTTCTTTGTTTATCCCCGCCAGTACGGAGATGGTCTGTGTCCCTTGCTGCCCAGCCTCGTACAGAGCTTCGTATGCAGGCTGGGTCAGGACACAGTAGTGGTTGATCGTTCTGTTCCCGTTCCTCTTCCACTGGATGAGGGTCGCCGGGTTCCCCCAGGTGGACGGGGCCCACTGCCCCGTTCCTACGTGGAGTCGGAAGATGTCTTGGAGGGTTTCGAGTTTGTTGGTGGAGGCCGTCAGCTTTTGTATGTGAGCTGCGATGGCCTCCACCAGACTGGAGCGGTGTGAGGTGAACAGTACCTGTTTGTAGTCGATGACAACCACCCCGGTCCTGTTCGATTCCTCCGCTTGTTGTTTCGATGGGAGCCATACAGAGGTGGTGGGGACCCCGAAGTCATATGGGTTCTGGAGGATGGCTTGTGCTGCCTCGGGGGAGACTGCTTCCAGCAGCAGGACTTCCCTCAGTCCCGAGTCCTTTTCTGATTCTTTTTTTGCACCCTTCTTGATCTTGTCTACGAGATGCCCGAGGGGGTGACGGTCCTCCTCTTTAAACATAAACTGGCCTGCAAGTGCGCAGGCCACGTCCCGGAGGATGACTTCTTTTCCCAGACCCTCCCCGTACACCAGTATGGTACGGTCCGCCGCTGGCCCTTCAGTGGGGTTCCAGGGGGACCATACATATATACAAGGTATGGCCTGCTGCTCCGGAGAGAAGGTTTGGTGCTGCTGGGGCCTGCAGCGCATGGGCAGCCTGAATATTGGGTTGTGTAGGACGAGCAGCGCGATTTTCCTGGTTTTGAAAGCCAGGTCTATCTGCGCTACTCGTCCCCGCTCGTCGAGCCAGATGTGGGTGTGTTCGTGGTTGAAGACCCTGGTATAGGGATCTTCGGTGCTGAGTCTGATTGCAGCGTCCAAGTACCGTAGGTACTGGATGGCAGACTCCACTGTTTCTGCCAGGTCCGTTATTTTGAGTTGGGGCCTGCCTTTGGATGGCAGCCCCGTTTGCGTTGTGTGTTCTGGGCTGAGTTCACAGCCCGTGAGGGCCCGGACGTGCATAGGGACATGGATTCCTTCCTTGTCGTCCGAGCCCTCTGTGGGGACTCCCAGTTTGCTTATGAGGGCAGGCGGGTCCTCTGCCGTGATGACTGGTCGTTTGTCGACGCAGTATCCGGCGGCCAGCTCTTTGATGTATATTGCTGGCAGCTCCTCAGATGGCATATCCGAGCTTTGCCTTCTCGGCATATCCGAGATCTGTTTTAGGAACTTTTTTGCTGACGGGATCGCCTTCGGTGGGTGCTGCACGACCCCTGGCGTCGCGAATATGTCCAGAGGCTCCGTGAGAGCCTCCTGGATTCTGGTGTGTGGGACTGTTGATGCGTTTTCTTCCCTCAGGGGTTCCCCCTCGGATTCGTTTGGCTCTTTTTGTTTTTCGTTTTTTTTGGTTGTCCCAACAGGTTGTCCCAACTTAGGTTGTCCCAACTGGTCCCCTTCGGGGCGACCAGTACGGGGCCTGGACTCGCCAGTGCTCCCGATTTTCTTTTGCTTTCCGGTTCGAGGTTAGCCAAGTGTCGATTCTTTCTAACCAAGCCTTCCAGAAGCCCACTTCGAAGCCTTTGTACAGTCCCCAAGCTCGCTCCATCCAGCAAGTTGCGATGCCCTATTATCCCAGTAAGCACAACCGGACGTCGAATGCCCAATACCTCCGCGATCGTGTTCTCCATACCCCGTGCGGCTTCTCCAAACGCCATTGCAGCCCCAAATAGTTGAGTGTCCTGGTTCTGATTGGTTCTGGTTGTTGCCAAAGCTGAATATGAAGCCCGAAAACTTGAGACCATTATTTGTCCAACGTTGTCCTCTGCGCTGGCCAGTTGCGTGCGCAAGAGACGTTGATCATCCGCGTTTAATGTGCGTATGTAGTTCGCCTCTTCGCCAACGCCCCAGCTATAGTTCCCGGTGAGTTCTGGAACACCGCGCCGATCTTCTTATTCCAGTACGACTGGCTTCCACGCGGGACCACTGCGGTTACCTCGGAGGCTTGTGCTCTACTAGCGTCCGCGCATGTCGCGGTAGACTCCAATTTCAGGCATTTCTTTGAACGAGAATTCCTTTGGCGTTGCACATTGCTGGCACGACGTTTGATCGCAGTCGAAGTTGGCTCAGCCACCTCCACGACCTGGTCTCCAAGCGGCGTTCCCGCACATTCCGCCCCTGTTTCATGCCAATGCGCTGCAAACTCTGATATTTCTCTAGTCAGCTCAATCCCGCGTTCCACGTTCTCCTCCGCAATAGGATAGTCTGTTGGGAAATCTTTCGCCTGAACACCAATGCTAGTCAGCCAAGGCAACATATCCAGCAGAAAACCATCCGAAAACATGATATCTTTCTATCAATATATGCCACTAATAAGCAGCGATGTATTACATCTTTGTGTATGTAGTGTTCAGAAAAAACAATATGAACTTGTGCTTTAGCACCTTGCATGTTAAAAAGCAACACAGTAGAACACCGCCCGCACGATGTTCCTAGTCACAGGAGGGCTTTCATCAAGCGGGCGGTGACAGTTTCAGTGAATTTATACTAGATCTTACAATTTCGACAACGCAGCTCACCGCCCGCGCGATGTTCCTAGTCACAGGAGGGCTTTCATCAAGCGGGCGGTGACAGTTTCGGTGAGTTTATATTAGATCTTACAATTTCGACAACCCAGCTCACCGCCCGTGCGATGTTCCTAGTCACAGGAGGGCTTTCATCAAGCGGGCGGTGACAGTTTCGGTGAGTTTATATTAGATCTTACAATTTCGACAACGCAGCTCACCGCCCGCGCGATGTTCCTAGTCACGGGAGGGCTTTCATCGCACGGGCGGTGATAGTTTCGGTGAGTTTATATTAGATTCTACAATTTCGACAATGCAGCTCACCGCCCGCGCGATGTTCCTAGTCACGGGAGGGCTTTCATCGCACGGGCGGTGTGACAGTAGAATGTAGAACTAAACCACATTCTGCACCAGAACTCACCAAGTGCAATTTCTAACTACTCCGTCACTACCTAAGAATGCCTCGTTTCGTGCTTGAGTGTGAATTCTGTTTATTAGACAACAAGAACAAAGCACAAGTACGTTGCTGGTGGGGGCCAGATTGCTATTTGTGGGACATCGCAGACTACGCAGAGCATTGGGCGTGTCTCCCTTGTGCTCAAACACATTTCATAGACCAAGCGTTATTGGACGAGACCCCTGGTGTCAACTGGGAACCGATCGATAATTAAGCATGTCGCGCCGCAACACTAAGTCAGAGACAGGGACCCAAAAACCAGGGAGGAGAGCCCAGCTAGCGCGTGGGGGCGCTTTGGTGGGCACGGGGGCTGGGGATTCACAAGCCTCCAAGACAAAGAAGAAGCTGGCCTTTGCAAAGCCTAAAGTGTGCTGCGTGCCTTACTGCCCGCATTCACGGGTTCCTGGCAGGGTGCCCGTATTGGATGACAACTGCCGAATGTGTGGGGGGTATTATCACCGGGTCTGTTCTGCGGGGGCAGCCTACCCCGGGGAATGCGGACAGTGCGGAAGTTGGTCGGACGACTTCTGCCTGTTTTGCGCCAAGGGGAAGGTGGATGGCTCGCCACCCGGGCATTCCTGTAGAAATTGCAAGCGCAGTTTCCATGGAGTGTGCGCCTATGGCTTCAAGCAGAACCCAGACATGAACTGGTGCCACCGCGCGGGATGCGATGGCATGGCTGGGTTTCACAAGTTTTGCCTGCCTTCGAAATATCCTCCTGGGATGATGGCGGAGCTCAAGGCGCGAAGCCAGCCTTGGACTCGGCTTGGGGCTGCTGGAGCTGCTGGCCCTGCTGCTGAGGGGCAGCAGGAGGCGATCGTGGAGGAGGAGCAGGCTGCAGGGGAGGTTGCTGCAGACGCCGGGGCTGCTGGAGCTGCTGCTGGAGCTGCTGCTGGGGGGCAGCAGCAGGCGATCGTGGAGGAGGAGCAGGCTGCTGGGGAGGTTGCGCTGCAGACGCTGGGGCTGCCGGAGCTGCTGCCGGAGCTTCTGCTGGGGGGCAGCAGGAGGCGATCATGGAGGAGGAGCAGGCTGCTGGTGATGTTGCTGCAGACGCTGTGGCTGCTGGAGCTGCTGGTGGAGCTGCTGCTGGGGGGCAGCAGCAGGCGATCGTGGAGGAGGAGCAGGCTGCTGGTGAGGTTGCTGCAGACGCTGGGGGGCAGGATGTGGCGGAGGAGCAGCTGGGTGCGGGTGCTGCTAATGCGACCCTGGACGGACTCCTGCTCGACTACTTGAGCGATTTCTCGGAGGAGGAGGAGGAGGTAGCGACGCAGTTCAGGGAGAAGCAGCAGAAGAGGAAAGAAAAACTGGCAGAGATCAAAGCTGGAGCTGCTGCTCTGGCAGCGCGTGCTGATGCGGTCATCGAGGGATCCGTATCCGCACCTTGCCCATCAGAAGACTTGCAAGGTGAGGATACGTTCGACCACGCAAATGCGCCTTTCCTACTTACACTCATAGGAAGTAAGAGCTTGAAACTGTTGAAATTACTGAAATCATAAATTGGCTTGGCTGCAGGAGCAGCTGTTCATCTGGAAAATCAAAAGGTGTTCTGATCCCGAAACCAGCCGTTCACAGATCTACGCTACGACCTACCCTGAAGATGGGCGCTCGCGTTCCGGATGCGACAGGTCGTGATTCGCGATTCATATACGCGTGTGAGCGTTCAGGAATCGAAAATCTGGAGCGTCAATGTCGCGTTCAAGTGTGTTCTAATAGGAAGGGAAAAGGCATTTGGGCCAATACGAGTCGCGAGCTGTGTATAAATATGAAAGCGATAAGGCATGGCATGGCATGCCACGTTTATAGAAAAATAGTGAGACACGAAAACTGGTGACACGCTCGTCAATACATTCGCATGGCACGATATTCATGCGATCAATTTCGCGAATCGACACACGTGCGCTCGTGTTCTCGAAATCCAAGTGCGATAGCAACGCGATTTACAACGCGCTGCGACATGATTGCACTCGCGTTCCCATGGCGAAATTTTCGCGATTCTGAATGCGGTTTCGATGATGAACGACACGCGAAGTGGGTTACAACACCGTACGCGTGTGGAATGCTCACGAAACGCTTCCAAAGTTAACAATATACACACTCTCAGAGTTAACAATATACACCTCGTGCATATTTTCTTCTCTTTTGTTATTCATAAGTTATCTCCGTCTTGCCAGCAACATAGTTTAGCGAAGTTTCCCTATCGCGAAAACCGACGCAATTGACAAGGCAGACGCGGCGACTTTGCTTGTTTCGCCAAAACACTGTGATTTGTAAGGTAAGAGATCAAGGCTGCAACAAGGTTAAATGTTAAGTGTGTATGAACGGTAATTTGGAGAGTAGGGCGCCTCCGCGCATTTATCTTGGATAACGAATTATTGTTCGCGGCGTGTGTGCGTGATAGGCATCTACGTGTTCTGAAGTGCACTTTTTGAGTGCTTGACGTGTGGACTGAGGAGCTAATTATTTATTGCAGCTGTTTCAGTAGTTAGGGTGATGCGTGGAGTTATTTTAGCGGTTGAGCATTTTCATCAATGGCAGTTGCCCAGAGGACAGCGTGTTTGAAGTTCTAGCGCACTTGTTGGAGACCATTAAAGTTTGGAATCACATAATGTGGGAGCTCGTGTCACCTGGTTTGGGTTGTTGCGAATCGGGGGGTTTAATCTAGCGATGCTAACCTCAAAATTGTATCTTGATTTGTTATTTTCGTATGTTTGATTCATAGAAACCTGTCTTCATGTGTTCTAGCTAAAAACTAACCCCAAAATCGTCAATTGTGGCACGTTGAGACTCTCAACGTGTCACAATTGACGATTTTGGGGTTAGTTTTCTTGTTGTGTTATGCATGGTGAATGTGGTGTTACATTCCTTTTTGTTTATTGAAATAAATGGCAAATTTTGTTCGCGGGGTTGGTTGGATATAGGAACAATGGGAAAAGCTGCAAAAACAACCAAGAACCTACAGGCTGGTAAGGTCCAGCGAGTGTACGCAGATTGAAACGAAGCTGCTACCCTTTCTCCTTTTTATTTGCAGCGTTTTATTGAAGTTCGTTGTGTTGGGAGATGCCTGATTTTTTCGTTTTATTTTCTACCTTCTTGTCTTGCGTGTGTGAGAGTGAGAGAGATCGCAGCTCACAAGAGATCTGCTGGCCTTCTTTGCACAGGAATTGCAAAGCCTAAAGGAAGGGCAAGGGCAAAGGCTAAGGGACAGCCCATGGCGGCTGGTGGTGGTGAACAAGCCTCCCCTGTTGGGGTCGAAAGTGTGCGTGCACTTCTTACAGATTTGCGTGCTAGCATATCTCAGGACATCATGAAAGAGACTTTGTTTGTAGGGTTCATTCACTGTGCCCTGGCTTGCTTCATAGTGCATGAGAAACACGAGGCGGATCCCCAGAGGGAGCCGCCTCTTTCCGATTATTTTCAGCCTGGAAAAGGTTTCAACCCTTTTTCTGTACGTACCGCTTACGAGCGGTACGTACCAATGGGTGCGCTCTTGGCAGAACTTTCTTTCGCAGAGCCTCCCATTGGGCGCCTCCCCTCTTCTCACGTGGAGGCTAGTGCATTGTTACAGATTGACCCTAGGAATAGAGTTGAGGTATGGCGCAAGGCAGTGGAGTCAAATCCATCTGCTGAGGCCATTACCTCAAAGTGTTTGGCTGGTGGTGTTGAGAGGAATCCTTGGGTGAGCACTGAAAGTGACAGGTGGTGGACCCCTGTATGGATCATTGCTCTTGTCATCAGTTTGTTTGGGGGGGCCATAGATTTAGACCCTTTCAGTGAGAGGGATTGTAATAAGTTTCGAGTGAAGGCTAGGAAATACTACTCGGTGAAACAAGATGGGTTTAAAGTTGAAAACCCATGGGTTCGTAAAGTTTTTGCTAACCCCCCTGGAGGGACCACCGGTGGTAAGAGTAACATGGGTAGGGCCCTTGAGCGTGCTTTGGAAGAATACGCAAAAGGGAACATTACATGTTGCATTTTGCTTTTGAAAGTGTCAGTTGGATATAACTGGTTTGAACCGGTGTATTCTTTGCCTCATGTACGTATTCCTTCGTGATAAGCCTTGTTTTGTCAATCCGGCACGTCCTGAATGCACGGCTCCCACTTTGCACGGGTATGTCGTTGTGTATATAGGTAAAGACGAACGAGGGTTCATTGAAACCTTTCGTTCCTACGGGTCTATTCCTGGTGTTGGTCCCTCTTGGTCGGCCACAGGGACCCTTTGAGTGTGTGTGCAGGTTTCTTCCCGTAATATTTTGCCCTCTTTGCTTTTCAATCTGTGGTCTGTGGTCTGTGGTCTGTGGTATGTTTGCTGTGGATGGTGTTCTTTCAGGCCAAGCAGCACAAGGACTGCCATATCGACGATGAGGAACTCGATCAGTTTGTTCGGTTCCTGATGTTCTCTGAGGCCTTTCAACAACTGTCGCCTCAAGCTCGCGATGAGCTGGGCATCACATCAACGCGCCTGTCGTGTTATGACAGGTGCGTTCTTCAATACGCACATACCAAGGCACTGCATAGCATAGCATACCACAATACATCATAGGATAACACATCAAGTGTATTTGGCATAATCTGTGAAGTATAACATATTCCTTTCGAGGGGGATTGCCAGGGGCTGCAACCAATTTGAAGTCGCTCTTCGACTTCGAGTCCAAGAGCTCTTGGAGAACCAGGAACGCGAGGAGGCGTTCTTTTTGGTAATATTTGTAACTGTTTTCTCCAGTTACGAATATTTGAAGGGTAAGTTCCTCAAAAATCTGGTGGGGAATGAGAAGGACCCCGCCCCTTTCTTTTGGCCACGGCGCGAGCACTGGCCACAAATAGAGGAGCATCTCCTTCTTATGGTGAAGGTGGAGGACGCCACGGAGGGATCGGTCGTGCTGACCGAGTGGTTCGGTATGAGCCCGGCTTACTATGGTTTCGGGCAGGCTGTGGATGCCGAAAGAAGGCATCTTCTCGAAGCTTTGCTGGCTGGGAAGAACTCTTTCAACACGGCCCTGGAGAGAACAACAGGTGAGTTGCTTCTACTATTTTCTTTGCTTAAGTATTGTGTTTATTTCAATGTCCATATATTTTGGGAAGAACACGCGATGTCTTGGATGATTATGATACCACCTAACTCTGTGGTTTGTGCGGGTGTGGGTATATTTGTTATAGCCGGCATTGAACAGCTCAGGGTGCTGAGTGGGCACGCAGCCCACGGGCTGTTTGGTGATGCCAAAATATTGGCAATGGAGGACCTCATGGACGTCGAGACTGGTCAAGGCGTTCAGGATTTCCTGGAGTGGTTGACAACTCCCAACAGCCATCAGCGGCTCGGCAAAAAACCGAAACCGCTGGGCTGGGGGGCGCTGTGGGGCAACGTGGTCACCGCCCGCTTGGTGAACACGGGCTTGTTCCCCGAGTGTGACTTCGTCCCTGCCCTCAGTAAGTTCATTTCCATTGTTTCCATTGTTTATACTTACTGACTGCATGTCTTGTCAAAAGGGAGGTATGGAGACATCGAGAGAGACATCGAGAGAGGCATCTAGAGATGAGACGAGCGAGGAGGAGAGAGGCATCGAGAGAGAGGGAGAGAGAGAGAGATGAGAGAGAAAGACCTCGAGAAAGACATCAAGAACTCGTGGGAGTGACGAGAAATGCATGAGCTAGGAAAGACGAAGGAGAAACCACCAGCCACAGAAAGTCGTGTCACGAACAATCTCCGATTCTATCTCCGACCGGGGTCCGCAAGGGGTCGGAGATAGAATCGGAGATTGTTTGTGACACGACTTTCTGTGGCTGGTGGTTTCTTCTTCGTCTTTCCTAGCTCATGCATTTCTCGTCACTCCCACGAGTTCTTGATGTCTTTCTCGAGGTCTCTCTCTCTCATCTCTCTCTCTCTCTCTCCCTCTTTCTCGATGCCTCTCTCCTCCTCTCTCGTCTCATCTCTTGATGCCTCTCTCGATGTCTCTCTCGATGTCCCCATACCTCCATCCTTTGAACGGCACTTTTTCTAAGTATTTCTATCGTGGGGTGCAGGCAGTGGCTCGGAGAAAACCTTGAAGGCCATTTTCCCGAGGGCAACGGGTAAAGGTGTGAGGTTGGTGTATCCCACTTTGGCTGTTCAGGCAGCCACTCGGCTGCGCGACCTGGGCTGGGAGGGGTTGGGTTTTCTCCCCGCAGAAGTAAAAAAACTCCCAATGAGCGTGCTTGAGCACGCTCTATGCAAGGCTCAGTCCAAAGGTAAGAGCTGGTACCTTTCCGCCCCCTGAAATCGCGCACCGTTTCAGGCAGAACAAGTACAGCCGTTGAGATACGACGACGAGGAAACCCTTACTCGTCGTGTCCAACACATCAAGAACCTCGAGTATGCTACGAAGCTGCTTAAGGTAAATGATTGTGTGTCTGAGGTTAATGAAAAATGTGAGCCCTCTGGTTAGGTTTGCAGTCAAGCCGTTGTCTCACTAACTTAAACAATGTGGCTGTTTGTCGTGATCACATAGGACCCACGGTGGGAGCTGCCCCGCACAGTTGGCAAGACTGTTTGAAGTCGGCTTTTCCTGAGGAGGTGGGTCACAATCCCTCCTAGCCACATGAAAAACTAGATGAGGTTGGACTCTTCTTATCTCATGTTTGTGGGTGTTTTGAGCAGACCGAGCTGGCGCTCGTATCGTCCCTTCTTGAAAGAACGGTGGGTGTTTCTTACACTTTGTTCCTTGCTTTGAGTACCTTTGCCAATAAAAAATGGTTTGCATTGCTTCCACTTATTGTACTGCATTGGACGACATTTTATATTTTACAGGAACCCATGGACATAGCCCCTTCGTTGGCACAAGAGTGTGTTCAGGCTTTTTGGGATGTCGTGAAGGCAGACCAAGCTATTGAAGGTATGTATCCATGTGTGCCTGCTATACTTGTGCTCCTTTATTTTGTTTTCCGAGTACCTTTATTTTAATGGTATGTATGTATGTGTGGGGAGTGAAGCCCCACAATCGTTGTTCTCAAAAAGAACCTCCGGGGGGGGGTCTCTTGGATGTTTGCGGGTATCAGGCGCGATAGGCGTGGTGGGAAAGCGTTGCATTGAATTAATGGAGCGCAAGTGTAACATGGCCAAGCTACTCCACCTTGGCGTCAACACACTAAACAACGCAGAAGGAAAGACGTTTTGGGCTTCACTACAAGAGTGTGCAGACTTTACTGACGTGCGTAAATCCCCCCCTTTGCTTAATAGTTTCATACTTACGAGTATACTAGTTGTGATTTTCACATCTCATCGGTGTTCACCTTTCATTTCTCCTTGGACTGATTCCTTTGGCATTGAAAACCACTTGCATTGTGGGATTAATGAATCACTCTAATACTGTATGTGTGTGGGGGCGTCTCATCTTTGGCAGGGCCTTCCCAAATGGATACGCGGAATGATCTTGTCCTCGGATAGGACTCGCAGGAACTACCTTCGTCTCGGGGTCTTTGTCTCTGAATGGCCCCCGGAGTTTGTCACTCGTTTGGCAACCGTGTGCTGCGATATTGCCCGACCCAATGGTCGCCGTATAGGGGTGAGAGGCCTCGTTGGCTTCCTGAAAGGGGACTTGACGGGTTGGACCTCATCGGAAGGGCAAGAAGAGCTCGTGAAGCAGATCAGTTCCCATCGAACTGTGTGGGTTGCATATGATGAGGGGAACAGGTTGCTTTTTGAGGAAGATGGTGCAGACGGCTCCGTTGTGGCTGCACATCAGGACCCGGCTGAGGGTGGGCATGCAGAACGTTTCTTGCAAGACGTGGACCTTGCTGAGCTTCCCACCCTCCCTAATGACGGCGCGAGAGTTTCGACTGAGGATGGTGCTCCTCAGGACCACGGTGATGGGGAGCCATCAGTGGGTGCCGACGTGGAGGAGGACGACGAAATGCCTGGGCTGTGTACTCGACGTGCATCTCGGCCTACACGAAGCGCGTCTTTGGATGCAACGTTGGATGCGACACTCGGGAACCCTGGTGAGGGGAGGGCTGGCGCTGGTGGCCCTGCACATGGGAATCGTGTACGGCGTGCACGGAGCACGAGTAGAGTTCGTAGACAACCTATTCGGACGACTGCTCGTGGACGACCTCCACCCTCCGACCAGCCTCGGTTCTCGAGCAGCAAAGTGGCCATGGAGTTTAACCGACAAGGGCCAAATCGCAATCAGCGTTTGTTTGGCCCCCCAGCAGCCATACCACAGGTTGTGCCGCGTCTTATAGTTTTGCTTTCACTAGTATGAACGCATATTGCATGTACTTTATTGCGTTTTGAAGGTTTAGTCAAATAGGCATTGTTGTTTGTTTGCTTGAGAAGTTGGATAACATATGGTTGACACACAGGCTCTCGGGACCATCGAACCACCAGAGTGGATTCCCCCGGTCGTGAAAAACTTGCTTAAGGACCCCACCGAGTACCTTGACACACTAAAGGTACAGCGCACAACAAAGCACAGCGCACCACATTGCACAACAAAGCATAGCTTACAGCACAACACAACACAACACAACACAACACAACACAACACAACAAAGCACAACACACCGAATCACAGTACAGCATAGCGCAACACACACCATAGCACAACATTGCACACAACATAACACAACACACAGCACAACAGATATCACATTAACCAAAGATATGGTGGTCTTGGCATTCTAAAGGTACTTGGTGAGCATTATCTCGAGCTCAAGGACGAGGAGCAGTATGAACAGTTTGGAGTTTGCCAGCCGAATGAGCAAGAGGGATTAACACAGCGAATGTTTGTGGTAACCCAATCAACCAAGGTTCCCTTTTTGCTATATCATTGAGGCGCCAACCAGTCTCTCTCGAACCACATTCATTAGGTTTCCATAACCTATTCTGAAGAACGTTGGTGCTCACCCACAAATGAGCAGTAAGCTCTAGCAAACTCACTAAAGTTGGTGACCCACCCTTATAGGTCAATAATATCAAGGGGTGGACACCTCCTTACCATGACGAGTTCCCAGGGAAAGTATATGAGGACAAGATCGTTTCTACCAATCCTCTTTTCTTGGTGATCGATCCGAAGCCTGATGAGGTGTATTACATATATTCCGCGCACAGGCTGCTGTTGGAAGGGTGGGGATACCCTAAGTTGCCATATCTCGTCGTGGCCGTGCTCCCCGCACCTGGTGAGTGTAACCTTGAGTCTTTTTCTCACACTAACCACCTCACTATTAATATGCATATGCCCTAAGTATCTCATCTTCACAAGCCTTGTACAACTTGTGGTGCAAGCTTTTCCTTTTCTCTCTCACTCTCTTGGACCAATCATACATATAGTGACACAAAACTCAAGTGCAATGCTAGGTCACCCTGAGCCTGTATGTGCTCGATGTATAATGTGCCCCCATCTCAATGTGTAGAGTTCTTCTTGTTGAATGCTTCCCGTTTTAACTCACCACCCTCCTTTGTCTATTGCACTTGGTGTCCTTCAGCTATCTTGGATGCGGTCGAGGGGTACTGCACCAGCATCCACGGTTGCAGGATGTGGGACCTGGTGGAAGAACGTGGGCTTGCCAAAAGCTTGGATGAGATAGTCGGCCAAGGCGCGTTTTCATAAACATCCTCGTGCACGTTCTCACATTGGAGCATGGACCCACACTCCCAATGGTGTTGAAGCATACACTTTGAGGGGATTCCTATCTATGAGCCTAACATGCCACCTCCCAAAAAAGAGCATGATGCGTTGTTGAGTCGCTCACCATACACGTTGAGGGTGGTGGTGCATTGGTGCATTGGTATGAGACAGGCAGCAATCGTTACTTCCACAATGAGAGCTCGTGGGAAGCTTTTGGGAAGGTTATGGAGACCTTGGCCCCAAAGCTTCGCGAGGAGGGGAACAGGAACATCATGGTGGACATATGTAACCGCCGGTTCTCCACCCATGACCTCGACAAGCGATGCTACGCCACTCGGGCAGCTCGTTTGTCGGTTCCTGCGCTTGGGAAGTGGTTCATGGAGACCTTCACCTTCCCTTCCGAGACCCCTCCAAGGGAATGGATCCACGAGGAGAACGTTCTTGGGCAGGTATGTGAGTCTCACAAGTTGCATCGAGCTTAAGAACCTGAAGTGATCGAGTATGCTTGCACGCTTGCTTGCTTCCCTTTCACTAAGTCACACGTTTGGTGCCTTTGAAACCCTCAATCATTCACAGATTCGTCTTCACCTCCAAGGCTCCAAGGCTTGGGATGGGAACGAAAATTGCATCAACCAAGCCCTAGGGGTTATATGTTCCAAGGTATGTGGTCTGAATCCTCCTTTGCTGGCTTCTTGCTTTTGCGCTCGTTGATCCACCCAAAGACCTGACTCATCAATATGTTCCCACAGGTGTTTGCCGAACCTGTCAACTTTGGGGACTTGTGGAAGGCGTCCCAATGGAAGGTCTCCAACGAGGCTGGACTCCCTTCTGAGCCAACTCTTGGAGACCTCATTTTGGCTACAGCACCTAAGCGTAAGTCTCTTTTTCTTCTTGCATTCAACAGCACCCTAACGTGGCGACACACACACACACACACATAAAGGGAGAGGCGCACAGCATACAACACCAGGGGATAGGCGCAAAGCATACCTGCTTGAACCGTGCCTGCTGCACAATGGTGTGGCAAGCGTTGCAATCTTTACTACCCTTACTTGAGGACAAGTACTAAGAGGTTTTGCGTGTTTTCATGGGGCTGTGCAACATTGCCAATGATAAAACCAACATTACCGTGTAACTCAGCAAAAGTTGAACTTACACTTTGCTGAGTTACACGGTAGTGTTGGTTTTATCATTGGCAATGTTGCACAGCCCCATGAAAACGCGCAAAACCTCTTAGTATTTGTCCTCAAGTAAGGCTAGTAAAGATTGCAACGCCTGCCACACCATTGTGCAATAGTCTTCTTCTTGACTTTCTTTTGAGAGGCCGCTGCCACAGTATTCGTTTTATAATTCAACGCTTTCCCTAGCGCAACTCGGTCCTCCCCCCCAGTACTCTTGTGAACGGTTTGCTTGGTGCGCGCCATCACACTTGTGGGAGCATCCGTCCGGACGAGTTTCCAGAGCCTCCGGACGGATGCTCCCACAGGTGTGATGGCGGGCACGAAGCAAACCGCTCGCAAGAGTACTGGGGGGAAGGACCGGGTTGCGCTCGAGAAGGCGTTGATTTGTAAAACGAACACTGTGGTATCGGCCTCTCAAAAGAAAGTCAAGTAGAAGAAGTGGTTCAGGCCGGGCAACACTTGCCACACCATTGTGCAATAGTCTTCTTCTTGACTTTCTTTTGAGAGGCCGCTGCCATAGTATTCGTTTTATAATTCAACGCTTTCCCTAGCGCAACTCGGTCCTTTCCCCCAGTACTCTTGCGAACGGTTTGCTTGGTGCGCGCCATCACACTTGTGGGAGCATCCGTCCGGACGAGTCTCCAGAGCCTCCGGACGGATGCTCCCACAGGTGTGATGGCGGGCACGAAGCAAACCGCTCGCAAGAGTACTGGGGGGAAGGACCGGGTTGCGCTCGAGAAGGCGTTGATTTGTAAAACGAACACTGGCATCGGCCTCTCAAAAGAAAGTCAAGTAGAAGAAGTGGTTCAGGCCGGGCAACACTTGCCACACCATTGTGCAATAGTCTTCTTCTTGACTTTCTTTTGAGAGGCCGCTGCCACAGTATTCGTTTTATAATTCAACGCTTTCCCTAGCGCAACTCGGTTCTTTCCCCCAGTACTCTTGCGAACGGTTTGCTTGGTGCGCGCCATCACACTTGTGGGAGCATCCGTCCGGACGAGTCTCCAGAGCCTCCGGACGGATGCTCCCACAGGTGTGATGGCGGGCGGCGAAACCGCTCGCAAGAGGCTGGGGGAAGGCACCGGGGTGCTCGAGAAGGCGTTGATTTGTGAACGCCGGCAGTTCTCAAAAGAAAGTCAAGAAGTGGTTCAGGCCGGGCAACACTTGCCACACCATTGTGCAATAGTCTTCTTGACTTTCTTTTGAGTGGCCGCTGCCATAGTATTCGTTTTATAATTCAACGCTTTCCCTAGCGCAACTCGGTCCTTTCCCCCAGTACTCTTGCGAACGGTTTGCTTGGTGCGCGCCATCACACTTGTGGGAGCATCCGTCCGGACGAGTCTCCAGAGCCTCCGGACGGATGCTCCCACAAAAGAAAAAAAGAAAAAATGTGACTCTCCCTACTGGAAGCGTGATATTTGAAGGTGCACAGCTGTTACGCCTGCCCCACAGGTGTGATGGCGGGCACGAAGCAAACCGCTCGCAAGAGTACTGGGGGGAAGGACCGGGTTGCGCTCGAGAAGGCGTTGATTTGTAAAACGAACACTGTGGCATCGGCCTCTCAAAAGAAAGTCAAGTAGAAGAAGTGGTTCAGGCCGGGCAACACTTGCCACACCATTGTGCAATAGTCTTCTTCTTGACTTTCTTTTGAGAGGCCGCTGCCACAGTATTCGTTTTATAATTCAACGCTTTCCCTAGCGCAACTCGGTTCTTTCCCCCAGTACTCTTGCGAACGGTTTGCTTGGTGCGCGCCATCACACTTGTGGGAGCATCCGTCCGGACGAGTTTCCAGAGCCTCCGGACGGATGCTCCCACAGGTGTGATGGCGGGCACGAAGCAAACCGCTCGCAAGAGTACTGGGGGGAAGGACCGGGTTGCGCTCGAGAAGGCGTTGATTTGTAAAACGAACACTGTGGCATCGGCCTCTCAAAAGAGCGCCTGCTCTCCACTCAACGTTGGGCATCGGAGGTGGTCTTGGTGGACAACATACACCATAGGGAGAGGCGCACATGTGATTAACATTGTGCAACTAATCCATGAGTATACCCGTACTGATTCAATGGTGGGGGATAGGAGCCGTGTATAGCGGTGTACACACTCGACAGGGACTTGGCGTGGTCCTCATTTGCCGGGACCTTGTTTGGTTCCGTTGGGAACACCGGTTCCTGGAACCATCGGCCTAGGGAAGTTGGTAAAATGACAGAAGCGTATGACGCCTTCTGCAACCAAGCGCTTCCCACCCACCCTCCTCCACGAGAGGTAACCCACATAACGATATTCCCCTTGTTGATACCCTAACACACGCCACGTTGCCATGTATAACAAAATACACATATTTAGTGTCTTGTGTGATATATAGTTGGCTAGGCATATATATATGTAAGGTGAAGATGTTTTGACTGTGCATTATCAGAGCAAGAAGAGAAAGAGGGCAGCTGGACAAGCGAAAGAACAAGCGTGTCCTCCACAAAAGGTAACCCACATAACGATATCCCCGCTGTATGTATCTGGTGGCTGCAGCAACCTTCGAGCGCAGAGCCGAGGAGAGCATAGGAGAGCCAGCGAGAGCCTGGAGCCGGCTTGAAGAGTTGTCGAGTGAAGAACAATAGTGAACAATGAACTTTTGTAAGGTGAAGGTGTGTTGATTGTGCACTATCAGACCAAGAAGACAAAGAAGACATCTGGACCAACCGAAGCACAAGTTCAAGCCCAAAAGGAGCTTGAGGCCGAGAGAGTAAGGGTCAAGGCCTTGATAGATCATGCTCTCCGGTTTAAGGATGCCCAAGAGGAGCTGGCCAGCTGGGTCACTCGCTTTGTTAGGGATAAACCAATTTTTGAGAACTACGTTGAGTACTTCAAGGTACACGCTAACCTCTCAATGCAAACTTGTCACCGTAACGGGTTGGGATTGCACCAACTGTTGTGCCAAAGGCACGATCCGTGACCATCTAGTGCTAGCCCTGTAGCCTTGGGCAACAGCTACCAAAAGGTGCACGTGCCAAAAGGTGCACGTGCCAAAGTGTGCACGTGCCAAAAGGTGCCTCTCGGCACATAACGGTACAACATCCAAACTTGTATCGCAAGTCACTCGTTCCTTGCTCTTCCTTCCGGGCACATCGACAAACCACCAGCGGTGTCGATGTGCCCGGAAGGAAGAGCAAGGAACGAGTGACTCGCGATACAAGTTTGGATGTTGTACCGTTATGTGCGGTGCTGTACTATGCTGTGTTGTGGTGTGCTATGCTGTGTGCGAAGTGTTGTGCTATGCTGTGCTTTGTTGTGCTCTGGTGTACTATGTGGTAATGTGGTGTGTTGTACTATGCTATGTTGTGGTGTGATATGTTGTGTGTTGTGAACATAACGGCAGAGCACACCACACTACACCACATCACACTTGACTCTACGACATGCACTTAAGGGTGGTGGCGTGGGTATGCAGGAGGTGAGTCCAAGCTTGAGGATGGGCCAAAGGAAGGAGGCTATTTTCACAAGTGGGGCGGTCACATGTGATGGTAGACCTTTACTACACATCGACACAAACCAGAGTTTCTCTTACACGTTTGTGTGCAACATAGTCCTCCCTGATGAAAGTGAGGAGGTGTTGACAGAGGCACAAAAGAAGGCCTTCAGGGGTGTGTACATCTGTCCCCAGACAGGGGTGGAGGTCCGTTTGCCCCACGGCGCCTTCTTGCTGCACCAGGGGTCTGACACAGACGTAGGATTCCATGGTGGGGGCTTGCGTTTAGGCGATGATGTAGATGGAATTGCCTTTAGAAGGTACATGGTGGCGCAGTACCTGAAGGACTTTCGTTAACTGTATTCTTAGATGTAATAGTAACTAGCTCTTGTTAATAGTATTCATAGGAGTACATGCATTGTTTCCAAATTGGTGTGTGCATACATTACATTCGTTAACTGTATTCTTAGATGTAATAGTAACTAGCTTGTGTTAATAGTATTCATAGCAGTACATGCATTGTTTCCAAATTGGAGTGTGCATACATTACAAGGCAATGAGACAACAACACATAGTCAAGGCCACTTTTCCCGTTTGTATTAAGGGTACATACTTCTAGAATGTAAAGGGTTCTTCTAAATCTCCTCATCACTTTGCAACTCCTCAGATTGAGGTTTCACCCCCAATTACGGTATACATGAAATGTTTTCGACAAGGGAGGTGTATCTTGGCTATCACTGAAATTCGGCAATACAACCACACGCTTGAATTTGACACTGTTCAAGTCAATGCAATCGTACCGGTATGAAGTCTCTCTGCCCGAAGTCTGTTTTTCCCATCTGAGCTTCAAGCTATGAAGAGGATTCCTATCTGTGAGTCTAACATACCACCTCCCAAAAAGGGCAAGATGCATAGCCGGGTTCCTCTCTCCAGCGTCATCCGTGCTATGGTAAGAGAAGATTGCTCTAACTTGAAAGTATTCGTCAGGGGCATTCGGCTCTGTTTCGGTTGCCATAAAAACTTGAACTGTATCAAATCTTGGTTCACCATGAAATAAGTGAGTTGCGCGAACGATATAGGTGCCACGGGAGTCATCTTCGGCAGGTGGCATGGCGAGAGCTTTATGAAAGTATACCACCCGTCCAGCAGTGCGCCCACCATCCAAGTAAGATAAAAGTTTGTTTCTGAAGTGTTTGAGCTCTGGCTGGTTCTCGAGCATTGCCTGGACATTGGGGGATCGTGTCACAAACTCTTCGTATTTCACTGCTGTTTTCCCCCTTGAAACACAAATGTCCATGCTATCTGCAGCTCGTTGTGTAATCCCGTAACCAAGTCCAGTGCGGGGTAAGTATCGAGCTTTGATTGCTATAAGTTCCTCACTGACCATGAGCTCGCGAAGCAGAATTTTGCTTGTATCTTGAACCCTATTATTCAATGCACCCTTGCCTTCCTTGAATATTTTGTTGGATCTCTCATCAGAGCCGGTGTCCACTAATCCCACATCCCCTACCCACGGTATCCATTGCTCGTACTGACACATGTTCCAAAATTTGGGAAAGTTCCAACCACCTCCTTTCTTGTTTCGTACAGGGAACACCTTCAAGATCTTGGTTTGGGCATCTATACGTTTTGCTGTCAACTGTGCCAAGGAAGACGAGGCGTGCCTCGAAGCATCTCTAATCTCACGCCACTCGTTATAGGCAACAAACACCTCAAGCCGTGTATTATTTGGATAGATACCATCGAGTACATAAGGAAGGTATGCCACAGTACTAGCTCGCTCATGTGCACTCACATTGCCAGCTCCGATCTGCGTTATCCCAAAAGAAAACAGTTAGCTAGCTTGAGTCAAAAGAAAGTGTGCTAGCTCGCTCAAAAAAAACGAGCACACAAGAAGATACTCAGTAGGGAAACGAACCTCGGCTACATTTGAGGGCAAGCCGACAGCACTCATTCGAGCAAGTTCTGAGAGACGTACGTTGATGATGCTAAGCGTATTGGAAGAGAGCCGGAAAAACTGTTTGATATCGTATACGAGTGCAAGCGTCAATTGTAGCCCAACCCCACTATTGTCTTGGTGTGTGATATCACACGTGGAGATGCAATGAACTGGATCTGTGCCTCTAAAGCCTCGTAGTGCACTCACAACAGGGAATATGTTGAAGTGTTCTTCGACCTTTTTAGCCTCCCCCACACATCCACGAGCACCACTTGCCCTTATGGCTATGGCTAGATCCACACTTTCAGAAAGTTGGCTACTATTCCTGGGTGTCAACTGGCTCACGGGCTCCATGTACAGTCGTGTAATGTCTTCTTTATTGATTAAACGATGGAGATCAACGGTGTGCGCTTTGAGAGAAGCAAGATTCCACGCTTCCAAGAGGTCAACATTAACAAAAGCTAGCCAAGGGTAACACAGTGTACGTGGATACCCTTGAGGTTGCATGATGGCGCCTGTCCAAGAGGCTTGTTTCAAAGCCTTCAAAACAATTTCCAGGCACTCATGAAGCAGCTCTCTTTTCCTTCTCCGAAATTCAAAGGTATCCACCCCAAACCCTGTTGGTTTATAGGTAGGCACAAGAGCTAGCAAGCCCCGTGACCGATCGTTATTCACATCGTTCTTGTGCAAGGAAGGAACCCTGATAGCCACTTGATGAAACTCGCCCTTGCTCCCCAAACTGAGTTGAGATCCGTCGGCCCATAGACTCACAGGAATGAGGAGGGAGTTCGGAGGGAGGGAATAAAAAGCTGTACGGAAGGCTAGCCCGCTTTGGAAGGTATTGAACACTTGCTCATCGGCCTCATTGGTCTCTTCAACAGGACACATACGCATGTGTCGATTAAGTGGGTCTTCCACAATTCGTCGCAGCTCTTGAATCGGATCCTCAACATAATGGAACCACAACTCTTGATTGTCCGTAGGCTTGGCCATATTTATAGGCTTTGCCCACTTTTTTCCCTTGGCCTCCATGGCATACAAATACATGTCCACTGAGGTCTTAAACCTGATGTGACGAGGGGTGAAGCCAGGAGAATGGAGAATACGCAATAATCTGTCTCCCAAACGGTGTGACACCTGTTTCAAAACCTCTGCGAACACGATCTCGTCCGGTGATAAGGGAGCTTGGGACTCTGCAGGGTTTGCTGAAGGGGGTGCGGCATAGGTAGGATATTGCTGTGCCTTGTGAGCCTGTAAGGTGGGATCTGTCGGAGTCTGAACGATGGGTGTGCTAAGGTCATCGTCGCGTTCTCCTTGCACCTCGCCAATATCGGCGTCTCGTTCTGGGTTCAAGTATTCTCCAAGGTCCGGACATTGTGGTGGTAGCTGATGAGATCTTGCTGGAGGGAGTGCTGTGGGTTCTAGGGTTTGGTGGGTACGAGCACACAACGAAAGAGTGAAGTGGTGTGCCAACCCACGCCGCGTATTGCATACTATGTGGCATGACGGATTAGGACACGCAAAGGTGCGTGGTGGAGTATTCATATATAAGGGTCCTCCCCTCCACAATGGTACCGCTATCAATTAGAGACGAGGCACTGTTTATTCTGTTGAAGATATTTAGTAGTGTTGCTTCATTCAGGGTTCATATTATTGAAGAAGTCACGCCCTGTGAAGAGGAGAAACTTCATCTTGCCATTCAAATATTGAAGGCGGTGAGCGATCTACACGTGCACGATATAGTGCACAGTGATCTCAAAGGCAATAACATTATTGTGGTCCCTTCCTTGACTGGTGGGAAGGTTGTTGTCAAACTGATTGACTTTGGCTTGACTTGTAGGGTGGAGTGTACCCCTGTGAAATATGCCAACAGGAGCGTGAAAGACAAGGAGAGATCCTTAAGGAAGTGTTTCTGGCTGGCACCTGAGTTCATCAACCCTGGCACTAGGTGCTCCAAGAGCACCGATGTGCATGCGCTTGGGTTTGTACTTGTGGAGATGCTCACAGCGCACCTCCCAGGAAAAGCAAAAGGATGGGACTCTGTGAAGTGTTTCAGGGCTGAAGGGTTGCACAACCAAGGTGTGGGAATTGAAGTGAATAAGTGTTTTGGAGACTTCTATGAGAGACCAACAGTGAACTCTTTACTCAAACCATTTTTGGACAACGTTTAGCACGTAGCCATAATAACAAACGAATAGTCAAAGTATATTGTCTAAGAGTATATTTGGGATAATAGAACTTCTTCATACTTCTATCGTACTCGAGTTCTAACAACTTGTATCTTGCTGTATTTTGCTATCACCTTCCAACAGGGTAACAGTCAGCACCAAGTGGATTCCTCAAACCAGTATTTGTCCAACATGAATACTAGTTTGATCACACTTGTTAATTTATTGCAAAACAACATTCTCCCCGCACTGCACGGAGTGAAGACCGCTATCGACGAGGTGAAGGGTGAGGTTCAACTGCTAAAAGAGAGTACCAAAAGCTCTTCTGTAAGTAGTTTGTTTTTGTTTCCTCGTTGCCTTGTGTTCCATACACAGTTAACTTACAGCATGGTGAATATCACAGGAAGGTAACGTGAGGGCTGTTGTTAACTATGCAATGGAACATGGCCCAGAGGGATACTACTTCGGGGACATGACAATTGGTCAATGCATGCGCATCCTCTTTGGTGTGGAAACCGAAGGGAAGGAAAGGAGAAGTATGCACACTCCTGGCAAAGCACAAGAAAGGCGGTGGGTTCGATAGTTTGCACTCTTTTTTCTTTTTTCTTTAGTTGTTGATTAGCTCTTTTCTCAAGCAGGTGAAAACAAGTGTACGGGTCAACTCGAGAAGCAAGCTTCAGCAAAAGCTTTTTTCGAGTACTGTGCAAGCATATAGCAACGCTTATAATGGGTCTGGAAAGGACAAGACATACAAATACAACCAAGAAAGCTTGCAAAGTGAGTTCTTTTATTTCTACACCTCCACTTCCTTAGTTTTATCCTTCTTCTTTGCGGTTTGCTCAACAAGTACCTCCCTTTACACGTTTACAGGCGCTTGGTGGAGAAGAACTGAAGGAACCCAACAGCAACCCAGTGTGGACCAATGTGCTAACGAGACATTCATAGCTGTCCTCAAAAAGGTGTTCGGAAAAAAAGACCAGAGTTTTGATGGGGTCATAACAAAACAAACCTTGGCCTTCGCTGTTATGGCTGTGGAGAAGGCATTAATAGCACCAAGCTTAAAGGATTGGGCCATTGAATACGACACCATTGAGAACTCGAGCACACGGGGACAAGCTGTGGTAAGCGTCTTTTAAAGTAGCTCGACTTGTTTTCTTTCGATATTTGTTTGTTTTTCGAAACCACTCATGTAGTATGTTTTTTACAGACCGAGGTACCTAACACTCTAAGCAAGGAGTACTCGAGAACATTCACTATGGCCAAACGCTGGAACATGAATCACTCTCGCCTACGCTTGTGCCCGCCTGCTCCATGGCCAGCTACTCTGGAAGAGATATTGCAAACTCAACAAGAATCGCAACAAGGAGCCACTGAAGAGGAAGAGGAAGAGGAGGCATAAGTGCTTGTTTGTGTTCCACGAGATGTTAGGAAAAGACTTAGACCTTGAGGAAACATAGTAGAACATTAAGTTTCTTACTCGAGTATTTAGTATTTAGTATGTATTTTGAATTTGTGCATCCTCTAAATAATATTGGCATGTTCTCAATATGCATATAGGCACAGTATGCATTCGAACCTAATTGAGTGTTCGTGGATCGTACCAATACCTCGATACCCTTAGCGTTCCGAGATCGATCGTGTACATAGAGCGTTCCACTATCGATCTCGTTCGACTGGCGTTCCAGGATCGCTCCCGTATACAGAGCGTTCCAAGATCGATCCCATAGAGCGCTCCAAGATCGATCCCATATACAGAGCGTTCCAAGATCGATCCCATAATTATACCGAGCGTTCCAAGATCGATCCCATATATAGAGCGTTCCAAGATCGATCCCATATACAGAGCGTTCCAAGATCGATCCTATAACCTGAGCGCTCTCGCAACGATCCTGTATATATGCACAAACCCGATCGATCCTGTATAATACTACCTTTTGGGATCGATCCCGTATGGGATCGCAAAAAGATCGATCCCGGAACACCTTTTGATTTTCCAGATGTTCCTATTGCTGTTGCTGTGGAGCGGTCGGAGATGGAGATCGCGAACGATCAGCAGGGTGTGACAGCTGGAGGTGCTGCTGCGATATCAGCACCTTCAGAAGACCTGCAAGGTGAGGATATTTGCGACCACCTATGACTTTCCTGCATACTCTGCTCGCATTCATTTAGGAAGGAAAGAGTAACAGGTTGAAACTTAAGGGAAAAACTGAAAAGGTGTAATTTGTCTTGGCTGCAGGAGCAGCTGTTCCTGTAGCTGTTGCTGGGGAGCGGCCGGAGATGGAGAACGCGGAGGAGGCGCAGGGTGTGGCATCTGGAGGTGCTCCTACCGGGGGGGAGGGGAAGGAGGAGGGCGCGGGTGCAGCGGCGCAGCCCGAGGGGGAGGCGAATGCAGAGAGGGGTTTCGCATATCCCCTGGACTGGCGCAAGCAGCTGGCAGAACAGGGTTTTTTTTGCGGACACCTAGAGGACCCGATTCCCGTGGCCGATCTCGTGAAGGAGTTCCACACCGGATACGTTGAGAAGGACGTGAAGTACAACTTCATGAACTTCAAGAAAGACGGTTTGCAGGTCAACACGGTGAAGGACGAAAAACGGTTAATCGGGAACATCGTGGAGGACAGTCAGCTGGGGAAGCGGATGGATGCTATTGGTGGGGACTTGCTAAAGCATCTCGAAGGCGAGGGGGGTCAAAAGGGGAGCTCGAACTACGAAAGGGGGACATGGCCAAGACGATCTTGATCACGCAATATGGTGCAGGCAGGCAGGCGTGCCACCGCGACCACGGTGCGTATGGGGTGCTGGTGGTCATGTCCGACTTCTACCAGTTCCGGGTATACCCTGGTTCGCATTTGGCGGCGAACAAGTCGAAGGTCACGTCCATTGAGTCGGTCACGCTCCACCTACCGGCGAAAAGTGTGATCGTCTTCCACGGAGCGCTGATTCACGGTGCGGTGGAGTACTGCACCTCCGGCTGGGCTCGGCTATCAGCCCACATGTACGTGGACAAGAAAGGGGTGCCGATGCCAGAAAACACCACCTGGCCGGTGGATGGCGAGTTTGGCTTGGATGTCCTTATCGAACCAGTGGACTCCCGGCTTGTACTCAATTACCCCTCTGTACCCCTTCCCCAGCCGTACTGGTTGACGGCGCTTTTTGCGGAGAAGAAGTTCTCCGCCTCGTGTCCCCAGCGCTGTCACGCCATGGGGCCTGATCTTCCGGCGCGCCTCACGCTCCGGAATATCACCCGTGGGGACACAGCCTTCGGCCGGGTTGTTGTGCATGAGAAGCTCAACACCCAGTTTTGGATTGCAGGCTGTGTGGTGAAGCCACGGGGGGCACGTGCTGGCAGTGTCCTGTGGGTATACGGCCCATGGGAGTTGGTTACAGCGGCAGGCGCAGGTGGGCGCACCAACCGCAGGTTGGTTTTATTCAGGGCTGGCTGCTTGAACAACAAGCAGGCCAACCTGAATAAGAGCTTGAGCGTGGAGGCAGATCGCGTGGGTATGAATTTCCTTTTGCAGGAGGCGGTCAAAGCTTTCGAGAAGGGCATGCGCGAGTTTTTTATTGCCCCGGTGGAGACCATTCACCACCACAAAAACCGCGGAGGGAAAGTTCGAAGGGGAGTTGATTCCAGTCTTCACTCCACCAGAACCTCTCAAGCGGAAGGCACTGTCTCCACCACCCACAGGTTCTACCCGCAGTTCCAGGCTGCCTGCCTCCAAGCCAGCTGCGCCAGCTGCGCAAGCTGCGCCAGCACCATCCCGCAGACAGCCAGCCCCCAAGGCACCTCCCGCCTCCACCCACAGGAAGACACCAGCCCCCAAGCCGGCTGTCAGCCTTCCCACCACCAGGCCTCTGGTGGGGAACAAGCCTCCTGGGAGGCCAGCCGGCAGAGCGGCAAGCATGGTGGCCACGACGTGGGAACCGGCTCCCGATCCAACACCTCGTGCCCCAAAGAGGACACGGTCAGGTGTGAGCAGTGAGCACACTGTTGATGGGTCGCCGGAGGTGTCTACATCGCCGCACCACGGGGGGCCAGTGCTCAACTTGCCCAGGGCGGAGGTTCCGATGCGGATTGAGCCTCTGCCTCTGGACTTTTGGACCCCCCCCCAGGTGCAGACTACTGTCGTGACGGACGGATCAGGGATCCCGTCAACAGGGAGTCAGCAGCTCGGCGTGCCAGCAGCATCACCAGCTGGTGAGTCTCAGCTGCCAGTTGCCACCCCTGCAGCCGAGCCAGGGGATGCGGCGCTGCACAAGCGTCTGGCAGACCTCAAGCTGCAGCTGGAGATAAAAAACTCGAGGAGGAGCTACGACAGCGGGAGGTGACAGCGGGCGGTGGCAGCAGTGGAGCTCCAGTGGGAGGGAGCATGGCTGCAGCTCCTATTCCCAGTGAGCAGCCGCAGCAGCAGCAGCAGCAGCAGCAGGAGCAGCAGCAGCCGCCGCCGCAGCTGCAGGAGCAGCAGCAGCAGTTTCAGACAAGCTCAGCTCCCCCGCACGGCAATGAAGGTGCTGGTGTTGCGCTTCAAGCTCCTGCTGAAGTAAGAGCAGCTACGATGCCGGCTGGAGGCAACGCTATGTTGTTTCCTCTGAATTCGGTATGCCTGCCAGGTGGCATGCTCCTGTCTCAGGGGCAGCAGCAAACTCTACCCCCACAGGCGAACGCAATGTATCAGCAGTTCCTGCCAGCCTTGGGGGGAAGGGGCCAAGGCTTGGCAGAGATGTATTTTGGCACAAATCAGCAGATGCCACTAGATGAGCCAACAGTGACTCTTTCGTTGCGCGAGGCCCACTTATTGGGGCAGAGGCCGATGAATCCTGCCCAGCAAGCGCGGGGTGGCAAGGGAGGGCGCAACATGAACCTGGAGGAATACTTGTTCTTTATCAACCAAAACCGCTAGATACTTGTAGGTCTTAGGCGGTTTCATTGTAAATATCATTTTCTCTTTTGTTTTATTTGCCTTGTTTGCCTTGTTTTCATATTTAATTTGCCTTGCCAATTTTTAACGCATGCACCCTGAATATTCACACTTGCAGAATTTGCATGAATTCATTCATAATAAGTTTCGAAAAAGCACTAGGGAGGGAGTATTTGCACAACATTATCTATCACACATATATCATACCCCCAAGCGTGCCTGGGAAAATACTCAAAACAACGCAACAACTAGTGATTGTTTGTTTGTACATGGTAGGAAATAGTTCTTCACAAATAGCATTCAACCATTATTTTGTTTCATTGTGGTCTATGAAACTTCATCATGTGTTCTTTTCATTCCACTCCATACCCCAAAGCCTTCCGCACCTCATATGTGCTCAAAACCAAGATTTTTTCGAGAATACTAGCTCTTATAATATTGTTTCTAAAATCCAAAACTGCAAAGTTCATGAATAAAGTCGTGGTGCGGTTGGGAGACCTTCAAACCATGGGTTAAATATACCCTACAACCATCCGCTATGGGAACACAGCCCAAAAACATCGTTTTTTGGCCCGTTCAGACGGGAAAAATCTCAAAACCAAAAAATTAAAAATTTTTACTAATTTTGCCTCTTATAAGGTCTAGTGACTTTATAAACCTAAAATAATGGTCATTATCACCCATTATGCATTTTCCGCCTCGGGGGTATGCGCTTGCTCCCTTATAACACTCCAGCACGCCTGAAGGCAACCCAGGATCCGTCAGGCATAGCATTAATCTCGCCTGGCGCCACCGCCTGCGCACCAGTATATGTCTCCTCCAGCAGGGTGTGACTCGCTACGCACGTTCCTCGACCCGGTAGTACACTTGAAAGTTGTATCCCGAGTCGTTGCGCGGTAAAATCTTTTGAAACAAAAACTGCCAAACTGCCACTGCACACTTTGTGAGGCTCTGCGAACTTTCGCTGCAATCTTAAACCTACTGTAGAAGTAAGAAACTCCGCGCTGGAGGGAGGGTTAAACATTTCCCCTCTCAGAAGAACCTGGGCATTGGATCGATTTGCGAGCTGTATCCGATGTACGCTTTTAAGAATTTCGGCGCTAGAATCCGTATTTTCAAAGGACTCCGATTGGCGTTAGGAACTCGAATTTGACACCCACCCAATAAGAAGCTAGCGGCTGGCCATTTTCGGCCCGTCTTCTTATATACCGCGTTTTACTGTAATGCCCGCCATCGCTCCGAGAACGGGAACACGGCTCTCCACGAGTACTGCGACGGCCTGATTGACGAGCATAGCAAGGTGCTCCCCGCGCGGATGTGCTTGTTATACTCCCACGACTCGAAGCTGCGGATCTCACGAAGCTGCGCTTTGCTTGCTGCCATGCATTTGTCAGCACCAACACGGAGCTGGAGTCCCTTTCAAGACGTCGGATACGCTCGCCTCCATCCGATCCATCGCTCGTGGCTCCCGGAACCTCCTGGCTCTAGCCGTTGGCGCCTAGTTGAATGCAGCCCCGGTACAGCTGTGCCTAGCCTCGTTACCTCAACGTGCACAACGGTGCGGTCCCCCATACCGCTGTGATCTCATTGAACGATTACACGTTGGGATGCACCCGGCGTTGTAGCCATCCGGAGTCTTCACTGCCAGCCTGCGTGCGCAGGAGAAAGCGGTACGTTGTGCATTTACTACGGACATTGCATTCAAGCATGGTACCTGGTGTTCGGGGGTTCACATGCCATCGCAGACCTGGTCATCGCAGGCACACCATGGCCAGAAGTGAAGTCACAGGTGGTGCCAACATGACGCTGCACTTCAAGTGCTCCCAGCCCCTCTCCCTTGATCCCTGAGTCCTGTCTTTCGATCTGGCGAGTAGATACTATCGCAATGGCGTATCCCTGTCGCATTTGATCCCGACTGGTTGGTCGTGGACGAGCGACCCGATTAGTTGGTCGTGACAAAAACTGTGATAGATGGGTGCAACACTATCTCCAATTGTGCAACACTATCTTTTTTTGTCGCTCGGCAAAAAGATAATGCCGCACGCTTCGAGATAGTGCAAATTGACAACAAAATGGAGGCTTCTTAGCAATTTAACGTCGTGATCTGTCGCATTGCGTCGCGTTTTACGTTCCGCCTAGGCGATAGGAACTTCCTACCCACCCCCCCCCCACCTCTCGGGAGCTAGTGATCGTCAAACATTGCTACATCGGACGCCACGTAGATGGGGAATGCCGTGAAAGCATTTGCTGTGAAACGAGTTTGAGACGGCTGGGCTGGCGTTGACGGTCTTTGACGTTTCCGACCCTACGCTGGAGGTGCACCCCAAGGTCAACGCGTTCCTCTTCGACGTTCTGGGGCGCGTTATCGCGACGCATTCCCCAGCCTACAGCTTTTTGCGAGGCACGCACGGCGACCGTGATGGTCGTCGTGCCATCGTAGACTTGGCGAAGGGATGCGTTGAGGTTGGCGTCCGGGAGTCTCGCCAGGACGAGCACTCGGCTCTACGGTACCCGGCTGGTGTCGACCCGAGGCCGATACTTGCTACCGAGGCTCGCCTTGTGCGAGAAAACAAGGCACGAGATTGGCGTCCCGACGAAGAGACCCGCAAGGCGTCGCTGCTGCAACGGCTGGACTTTGACTTCTACAAGTCGATTAGGGATAAGTATCAATGTTCTACCGAGGAACCTTGCTCAGGTGACTCTGGCAGAGCTGTCGCACGAGGTGGGGGCGCTCTGGGTGGCCTGGGCGAGGCATTCTGGGACCTCGCCGCAGGCTAAGACCGCCGAGATTCGCACCTCGGCTATGGCGAGCGGAGCTGTGGGCGGTACTGTGCCGGCTGCGGAGCGGGACGCCTTGGCGAATTTGTTCAAGAAGGTGGCTTTTATCGAAGCGTTTATTCGTATGGAGCTGAAGAAGAAGGGCAGTGCGACCTCCCCCGCTGCCGTTGTGGCGGATGCCAAGCGGAAGCGGGGTGGCCTTAAGGGCTACCGCACGGGGATGCACGCTCAGCCGGCGGTGGGATTCGACGCGGTGGCGAAGCGGGCGAAGCCGCTGTGCCCGCGTTGCCCTGGTGGTGCGTACCACGGCTGGCGGGAGTGCCCTCTCGGTGTGCAGACGCCTGAGCATGCCGGCACAGCGGCTGCATTTTATGCTCCCGTTGATATCTCCGCTGGCGAGCAGCACGCCCTCTCCCTCTGCTATATTTTCCAGCATGCAGCGGAGGAGAGGGCGTCTGCATTTGCGGAGACCGCAGCGCGCTACGCACGGGGCACCGGCGGTGCTTCACGGTGACCGTGAGCCGACGGGGGGCATTGACCTCTCCGCCTACGGCTTTGTGGTTGACCGGCGGGGCGCATCCGAGGACTCCGACGACAGTGACGACGAAGACCTCGACGATATTCGCGAGCTTAAGAAACAGGTGGAGAATGCAGCTGCGAGGCGAGGGGTGTCGTTCACGCATGCGTCCTTTGCCCCGCAGCCTGTGGCTGCACCGCCTGCGGCGGTCCTGCCGCAGCCTGCGGCTGACGCCCCTCTTGCTGCTGCCGGGCGTTGGCAGAACCGGGCGTCTTTGCATGCCCCTCTTGCAGCGGCTGCGGTGTCGATGCCGCACGCACAGGTGCAGGACACAGTGGTGCCTGAGCCGCAGGGTCCCTGGATGCGCGGGCCTGACGGTCTTGACCGCCCGGTCCTCGCGAGGGATGATTCGTGCGAGGCTCCTGGCGAGCAGACCCCTGCGAGCATGCACCGCTTGGCGATTGGACCTGGCGACTCGAGCGAGAGCGACGAGAACGACGACAACGAATTCGAGGAGTACCTGGCAGCTGACCGGACCGCTTATGCCTCTGGCAAGGTGGTGGCTGCGGCCCCGGCGGTGGGGGCGGGGTCGGGCCTGCGGCGTTGGGCATTCCGCCCTGGCATCCTATTAATATGCCTACGTGGCTGCTGGTGAGTACCATGATGCGTTGCGTCACTGCGGTAGGCGCATTACAAGTGTCTGGCGGCTCGCAGCCTGGTGGTGCTTTTCCGCCTGCGGGATTCCACACGGTGTGGGACATGCCGCTGGAGCGGACCCGGGAGCGGCTTGCGGCTGGTGGTGCATCCCACTTCCCGAACCCGCCGTACGACAGCCCGTCCCCGCGTCCGCTAGATGCTCTTGCGGACTCCCTCACGGTGGCCCTTGAGCCCGACGTCCTGGCCGCGTACCAGCAGGGGTTCCTTGCGGCTCTGCGGCTGCGAGATTCCCCAGGGGCGGTGCCTGGAGCTGGTGGCACGGCTGCGGGGGATGCTCTGCGGACGGTTGTGCCGCCGCCTGGTGGTGAGATCGACGACCTGACCGCTGAGGATGCCGTTCCTGAAGACGAAGACAAAGATACTATTGTTGACGCGGGAGCTGTTTCTGAGCAGTCCGAGATCTAGCATCCTTGCGGGGGCACTGTACCTGCCTGTCTGGGGGTTAGTGTTACCTGAGGGATGTGTGTTTACCAGGCAGGGGGACCAGTGACACAGCCAGTTTTTCACGTTTGTCAGACACCCGTCTGAATTAGGGTGCACGTTTCTGCATTTTCGAGATTTAGAGATGCACGTTTTTGGTTTTCAAATTTCTGCAATGGATCCGAGATTTACTTTGTTACTACGTGGCCCGTTTGATCTGACAGTATATGGGCTCTGCGGTCTAGAGATTCCCATTAGTAGTATTCATTGTTTGTCTGTCACCACACTCCTCATGGAGGTGGTGTACTAGGATTAGCTAGTTCGGTCAGCCCTGACCGGGAGCCCCTCCAACTGAACGGCCACACGACAAACGACTCTCCCTCACATGACCTCACATCATCCGCCCCTCCCACGAGCTGCGTACACAGGCCAGGTTTTATCCCGTGCGTGCAGAGCTGGCGCGGGTAAACTAGAGGGTGCGCCGCGCATGACGTGCGTGAGCCGAACGCCCACCAACCCGACCTTGTGTACAACTCCACACCCCCATCCAACGGAACAGCCACACGACAAACGACTCTCCCTCTTAAGACCTCAGAGTCCCGGTGCAGGCCCCCCTAGAGCTACTCTCCTGGGTTCCATTTCCGAGTATGGTGACCCGAGACTGATCTGGTAGCTTGCCACGTGGGCAGTGCCATCCGTTTGACCCGACACCCTATATTAGGGTTTACGGTTCCGACTATTTGCTTTTTATCATATCGTATATATCTACTGCGGTTCGCTTAGACTTTTACTGTGTAGCTATATTCTGAGGAGTATCCGATAGGGATATTCCAGTACTCTGCTCATGGTGGGTAGCAGCCACTGGTAACAGTCACCAGATATACAGGCGTGCGTGGTGCTTTTGCCCTTACCAGATGTCTGTCCAAGTGCGCATTCTTTGAATTTCGTTGCGCCGCTGCTCACAACTATGTTATGTGCGGAATTTTGAACAATGAGCAGATTTGCGTGCAAATGGCGGGGCACTGTGAAGATGACCACGGCGAAGAATTATGAAGAGGGTACCGTGTGGGTGCATCACCACAACGGAACATTAATGTCATTTGTATAGCATCACGGACTGTAAACACTATATACGAATATGCCGTAGACGAGGCATTGGCACCCTGTGTTATGCAAGCATGGCACGCATTTCTGCGGTGGCGATATTTTCATTCCCTCGATTCCTGCTTTGCAATCAAAATCAGTTTGTAACGTGTTATTTTGTCTTGTGCCAAGGTTCCGTGACCATGCGCGTGGCAAAGGTTTACCCGAGAACGGAAGATGGGCAACTATACCCTGTTGTGTGCACAAGTCGAAATATGACATTAATCAGCACTGAGTTCCACGTCGGAGGGATCGAACGTGTCTTGTGTAGTGACTCTCAATTCTATGCCATCCGGAGCAAAGAGAACTCTCGGAGCCGCGATGTGCGGTCGTTCCTTCATCGATCTGAGCCGGAGGATTCGTTTGCCTCCCACATACAGTCGATCCGCTGCGATTTCTCGATGCCACGGTTCGTCATTTGGTTGGGCAATGCAATGTGCAATACGATATGATGATGTGCCCTGCATAATGCAATGTATTCTGTGGAATGTAATACATACTGCAATACAATGTATGATGTGCAGTGTATTAGGCGCGGCCTTTTAACAGTATACGACGCTCACTTTCAAAGTTTTTATTCGTGATTTCCAGATCAAATGGGCATGTTTATTTTATAAAATAATATGCTATGTGAGTAGCAAACAGGCTGTACGTGCTTGCATCAGTTGGTAGTCGGGGAGGTGATCAGATGGCTTGCCACCGTGATTTGAAACAGCGAGAGTTGTGGGCTATCAGTTTGAGTGTGAACAGCGCTATGTCCACTTTTTCAAGAATGTAATATATGCATGGCTTTCATGCTTTTCTGCATCTGTTCGGCAGGGTCATTTGCTTGCTGCCCTAGAAAATTGATACTTGGGTCGTAAGTCCATGTCATAAACAAGTCGCTGGTAGTTCGTTGCAGAACCGAAAATGAGAATCCTTGTGTCCGCATCACCTGCCGCTCAAAGCTTTTCAGCCCAGCAAAGCTAAAAAAACCTTTGAGCCATATGCCCATCATGGAAACTGTCAAGCCCGCATCTGCGATGTTCATCATGTTTGCATTAGGCGGGAACAATAAGATGTCCTGAAGTCCTTGCACCGCGTAGTAAAAATCGATCGCTTTGTGAGCTGTTTTGATAATGCCGTCGAGGGCGTCTCGATTTCCGAAAAAATCCAACCTGTACAAGCAGACGCGAGGTGCACTGCCCAATAATCTATATGGTCTTGATATTGCCATCTGCTTTCAAGACAGCGATCAATGCTTTTGCAGGGTTGCCATCAGCTCTTAATGGTGTGGTTACCACCATACCTTGAGGATTTTAAACACCTCATTTTAACAGTTTAGCAACCATGCCTTGAGGATTTTAACATCTCATTTTAACAGTTTAACAACCATGCCTTGAGGATTCTAAACATCTCATTTTAACAGTTTAACAACCATGCCTTGAGGATTCTAACATCTCATTTCAACAGTTTAACAACCATGCCTTGAGGATTTCAACTAGAACTTTTAGACACATAACGCGGTTTTAGTATACACCTATCTAGCACCGGCGGTGCCTGCATAGTTACTCAAGTTTGGCAAATATGTACACACGAAAGTACACATGAGAGACTGGGAACTTACGATGAGGCACCCATAACGCTGCGGCTCCAGTTCATGCTGTAGCCATAATGCACGGTGTCCTCGCTGGCAGAACAGGCCCTTGCCATTGCGTGGAAATCAGCAGGTGAAAAGTAGTCGCACACATTGCTCCAAGACATCGTCCACGGTCGCATCGCGGCAATGGACTTGAGTGTCTCCTGTTTCTCTGGCTCCACTGGTGTGTGGTGTACCTCCACCTGAATGAGGAAATGAATCAGATATACCACAGGCGAATCCAAAAACAACGAGCCATGCATGTGCTCCCTGCATGTACAAGCTGTGCCTGGCTGGCAGAGTTTGCTTCATACTATTCGAGTCCACGCCTGTAAGCGCTCACACATCAATTCGTCTTCAGGCAATAAAGTGCACATTGCTTGTAGGCAACACTACCTACTGCACACCTTTACACGATCGAGTGAAAACGCCTGCTTCAACTCACGGATTTTCAGCCTCATGATTGCCACACCAGCACTGACGATGTCTCCAGAGTTGCGACGCGATTCCCAGAGCTCCTGCCATATGCAACAACGTTTGCGCCCACAAACCGCGGCCCTGAGTGATTGCATTCACAACTGAACTCGCCAGTATGCCGTGCACAACTACTGAAACTACACAAGCAGGGTACTTTTCAAGACCATTTCAAAGGATTCTGAACACTGTGAGAATGTATTGTTCACCCCTTTCTACCCTCCCTTAGGTGAACACTTTGTAAGTCTGAGACGCCATCGTTCCGAGCTGGAAGCATTCTCATAATCTTTCCCTGTTTGAAGGCAGCACAATAACGCAGGTGTCGAGCAACTGGCACGCACCGATTGTGGGATTGTGTATAAAAAGTTCTCTTCATCGGCGCGGGTGAGATTTTCTGGAAGAGCGAACATGGTCACACTTCCCACTTGCCCTTGCAATATTTCTCCAGTGATTAGATAAGAGCACAGAGCCAACCGGTCCGCAGTCTGTTTCCAGTTCCCAATGTGGTTTTTGGAAATGCAGTTGTGCTTCTCCACGTCCTCAAGCCAAAGCTCACGTGCTTGCACCAGGGATACATCGTGTGCCTGGATGGTGGACCACATAGGGTTTTGGGAATGATATGGTTAGCCTAGTAGTGGTTCCATTTGGTGCATGCTACGTGGAGCAGTGTAGGGAGAGGTGATAGGATCGTCAGATTTAGCCGAATTCCAATTGCAGGTAACCACACTGGCGCAAGCTCGCATGTAGCGCAGTCGCGCCTGTGCTCACCTGCCAGTGACTCAATATCACCAAGACTTCACGGGATACCAAATCCTCGGACTCGGCCTGCAGTACAGTGCTCAGCGCTTTCCGAAACGAGGTGTGTGCACTGTTACTCCACGATGACGAGAACCACACCTGAATGGACCGAATGACAACAAGCCGCGTTGCTTCAGATGCCTCGACCTTGAAGTCCATCAGAGTCGAAGCGAAAGCAAAACGTGCTTGCATACGTCTGGTAGCACATTGGCCCAAGGATGGCGTACAACCGCCCAAGCCACGAGCATGTAGGATCGACCTTGGACCCGCATACCTGCAGGATGTCATCCTCACTGGCTTGATCCTTAAAGAGCTGATTGATGACCATCGTCTTGGCGCATGCATAAGGCGAGAGCTCGTATCCCACCCACCGAAGTGGACGGCCATAATTGTCATCTGACGCGGGATGGAGCGTGGCATGAAGAAGGGTGCCTAAGTCCACAAACCCCACCGCTACGTGTGTGGTGCCCAGTGTCAGGATCTCCTTGCGGCACGCGGTATTACTGAAGGAGTGGCATAACATTACTCTCGCCAGTAACTTATGACCCTGCTCTGTACTTGGCATTTCCGATGAACCTGCTTTGCTGTGATGTCCAATCGCACGCAGGCCCACATCTCAGTAAGCTAGACATGAGGGATCAGTACTGGTAACATCTCAGCAACAGTGAGGAAACTGAACATGAGCAATATGTTTGGCAGTAACCCAAGCGAGCAAACCATTGGCAGGATCTGGCACATTTCAGACCAGTCTTAAGCGTATACTGCCAAGCAACGCACTTTTGCTGGTGAACAGTCCCATATCTGGAAGATTCGTGGACACGGTAGCTCCCCATAGGCGCGTTGCAATACCACATTAATTCTTCTTCACGCGTGCTGCCAAGGCGCATGGCCAGGTCGTGGAGCTGCATCGCATCCACCCAGCAGCAAGATATCCATATCTATAAGCTGCGAACTCACTCGGAGTCTAACGGAAGCAACTCGCTTGGACACATGCATCCTACCACCTAGCATATGCATCTCATTCTCACTCGCACATTGTGAGTTCTATATCCGAAAACGCAGGATTCTGACAAGTTCTGGTTGAGCTGCTGAGCTGTAGCGCACACCTCAGGCATGGGCTTGTTGTCAAGACGCTTTGAAATGCCCAAGCGCAATTTTTCGCCACTTCCACCTCTCCCGAGCTCATACGCACCCCGCAACAACCTCGATGCTTTCTGGGAGTTGCACCCTGGTGGGAAGAAACCACCCTGCGAGAACTCCGTGTGGAATGGCGGGATACGGGAATCCAAGGCAAACTCGGAGCCCGGAGGCAATTTCCCACTCGCAGTTGCCATCTCCACCAGCTGGTTCGCCATCGCCAGCTCCTCCACACTCGCTGTGTTGCTTGGGTGCAGCTTGTGTGCATAATGTATTTCCTCCGCGGGCTTGGTAGGCATGTCTTTAGTCGCGGCGCTCCCTGTCTTGCTACTACGGCCAGCCTTTACCAAGCTGGCAATGCGTGCCTCTAACTCTAGTAGATGTTTCTCGTCAGGGCACGCGCTCAGACCCTGCTGGCAGGCCGCCTGCGATGCGGCCAAATGATCCAAATTCAGCAGCCCGAGAGCCCGGCGGTACTGCGCCTTGGCGTGCTCCGGCTTCATCAACACAACCGCGCTCGCACACTGCGCGGCCCCGACGTACTCGCCCAGTGCGAGATGGCACTGGGCGCAGTTGGCAAGGAGGGGCCACAAGGGTTGAGGAGTCGAGGTGCTGGTCTGCTTGGGCTCGTGCACGTATGCCTGAAGCGAGGAAACGTACGTTTCCAGGGCCGCCGCATACTGGCCAGACCTGAACTTGGCGTTTCCCGCATCCTTTTGAGTCAAGAAGTCCGCAGAGACGATGCCCTTCTCGGCGGCGCATGCGCTCAGATGCGGGAGGCTGCCTTCCTGCGAGCACGATGTTGCTGATTCCGCCAACACCTGAGAGCGCGCACAGCGGATGACAGCGCACAGGTTGTTAGTTCATGCAGCGGATGTTATAGCAAAGGAATGGTCATGCTGCGAGACATGCTTCATGCGGTGCTGCGCAAATCATACTGTCTCGCAAGCCATGCCCACAACAGCTACACGCGCGCTATGGTTCATGCGGTGCTGCGCAAATCATACTGTCTCGCAAGCCATGCCCACAACAGCTACACGCGCGCTATGGTTCATGCGGTGCTGCGCAAATCATACTGTCTCGCAAGCCATGCCCACAACAGCTACACGCGCGCTATGGTTCATCTTGCGTACCTGAGAGAGCACTTGCCAATATGCATGTTTTCCTGCAGGGACCCTCTCATGACCAGGAAGGGATTTCAGCCTTTCCAAGGCTTCTGCACTCGCTCTACTGCAAGACCCGTGTACGGTAGCAGCATGCTTGTACATAATTTGAGCGTTGCTGTAGAGTTGCTGCTGCTCCAAGGCCTGGCCAATACGGAGCCACGCCTTTGCTGCAAGTGGGCCATCGTGGATCATGGACGTGACTGCTGCTGCCCACTGCAGCGAATCAGCTGGTGCGTGCAGTTTGATATAGCAGTTGGAGATATTCAACATCAGCTTGACCAAAAGAGCGTCATCTGCGGCGATGCTGAGACCCAGTCCCTTTGTATAACATTGAATTGCTTCTTTGTACTGCTTCATCCTGCAACCAATTTCAGTACCCGATTGCATTTAGTCTACCATGACCAAGGCCGGGACCCCGCCGGAAGCATGCATTCGTCGAGTGGCAGGACCGCCAACCATAGCTGGTCCAACCGTCACCGCAAGGGAGGAATAAGCAGGACGGGTCCGTGCCATGGTATCACACGCTAAACGGATGGATTTTGGTTGCATGGGTTTGTATCTATCATATGTTTGTCAAGTGACGTCCACCTACTTCCATCATGGATCCTACTCGTTGTAGCAGCCACACGTGTATGATGCACGGAAACTGCACTAAAATCCGGGTTACATATACATACATACGCACACGCCATTTGTGTTGACCCGGGGGTGAGGCTGGCCTGTGCAAATTTTATGGAAGTGTAGGAAACGGCAGGGTAGGAAATCGATTCTATCGTGCTAACCTGAAATGAGAGTTGCCTTCTGATTGCCAGGATGGTGCATCAGTTGGTCCCAAATCTTGCAGCCATTTGACCTCTGTGGGGTCATCAACGCGAACACCATAATTGCCATCGGCGAAGCGCTTGAAGTAAGGCTCATTTATCCCCAAAAGGGTGCCCTCTGCGAAATGCGTATCCATTCTCTTCAAGGCCTCCATAGGGTTTTGCTCCCAGTTTTTCACCCCATGCCACTTGTAGATGTATACCTGCAGTTGCATGCATATATTTGAAGCGGGCTGAAACGTAATGTGCAAAAACATATAGAAGTGAAATCTCGAAATTCTCGACTGAGGGTTCCAGAAACGTTCACCAGAATAGTGACAAAAAAGTCTCGAGTGTAAGTGCTGATTTTGTATAATTCACCGTATGCATAAGCAGCTATGCAAGCACTGATGGCCCGGAGCCTCACACTGTGCCTACGGGTAGAGTTCGGGGCTACAGCTCCGGAGTTGGGTGGCTTGCCGGCTCCCCATATTGTCCAGGGGACACCGGTTGTCCTTAAATATATATAAAGAGTACAACGCACCTTCACTATGGCGTCTTCTTCATCTCTAAGTAAGACGCCCACGGATTTTCCAGTGAAAACTGGTTTATCCACGAGTTGTCCGCGGAGGAGACGCGAGCGATGCGTGGTGCTTTCGACTAGCTCTGATGCGTGTACTGCACAATCATGGTGCACCACATCGCCCACACGACTCAGCGTCTTACTAAACAAACAATTTAATAAACTATATAAAACTTCTACATTTATTGTGCACGATGCCACTTCGTCACCGTATTTTATATCACGAAAGTTTGAGCAAATTGTATCAGCGTTATGTACGCCAGTACGTCACTAGCATTTTGTATCAGCATCATGCACAACATCATCAACTATCAGAATGTTACTGCAAAAACTCCTCAACTGAAACTAAGGGCCAAAGCAATACTTATATAACCTTTAGCACTTTTCCATTTCAAAGGTGTCGCTGAGTGCCAAGATCAGGATTTCAACAGTAGAGCGTACTTGGCAAGCACTCCCGGGACGGCTCGCGGCGAGGCTTGACATTGGTGCCCTCGAGCCCGCCCACGCAGCATGCGTACTTATGGCTGCTCTTTAGGAGTAGCTCCTGAAAATCTTCACGTTCGTGCCGGTGCGCTCGACGGAGCGCTTCCTCCGTCTGAAATCGACCCGAGGTCATTGCCAGAAACTCATGCCAGAAAGGAATCTGCATACCGAGTAGTCCACACAGTGGTATCCACTATTCTGTGGAGAGCGGAAATAAGGCCATAGGATGGCCTAGTTGAGGTAACTCGTGGTTCCACAAGAAGTCACGATATGAGCACGCGTAAAGTACACCTGGTGGTGAAAAACTGACATTGCTAGCTCAGTCTTAGTACCTGCAAAGTGCCCACAGACAACAGAGACATTAGCGCCGCGCTCAAAATTTGGAAATATAGATCGACCTTTGCTACAACCTTCAAATTCATCTACAAGGTATATTGCAGAAGTTTCGGTACTGTACGAGGTGGTGCAACCTACCATCCAAGCAAGCGGAGGATAGGGACAAACCATGATTCCCTCCACCTTCATATCATAGAAGTCAATGCTGCTACCCTTTCAAACAAAGAGCCTCGCATTTTGATCAGTACGGCCGTCCATGCGGCTGTGCGTGCGGTATGTAAGCGCAAGCACCCTTGGCCTTTGGAAAAGCGAAAGTCACTTGTAGGATCTCCTCAAGGGACGTACATTTCAGATCTAGAAATTCAGCACACGTGCGCTCAGGGAAGTCATGATAAGTGCGCTCGGCCCGAGTCGAAAAGGTGAAGGTTGTCGGTAGAAGCTCATCGAGAAACGTACAGGAGTGCTGAACGTTTTCTGTCGAGAGTGGCGGCGATTGCCTTCATCTTCAACCGGGCTCATCCTTTCGAGACGAGCTGTAGGCCTGTAGCTGCTTCAACATCTAGCGAAGGTCACATCAAGGGGTACTGTATATAAACTAGTTTTAAGTTTGTCTGCTTGCGTTGGGTGTTGGGTCACATCACTCGACTGGAGAGTGGAGAGCTGCAGAGTCGAGAGTGGAGACTATCGTATGACTCGATCTGGAGCCGTCCACCAGTTTCGGGTGCCACCTACTTGCCAGAAATCGATGGCCATGGAGTCGTCCACCAAGTGAACCAGATTTACCAGAAGTCCAAAACTGAAAACTCAACGAACATGAACACTGTTCATTGAACAAAAAAAAAAAGAAAAAAAAAGAAAAGAAAAAGAGACACCCTTGGACGGGGTGTGGGGCTTTGTGAGTCCCCTTGACTCCTTCTTCTTTGTCCCTTAGTCTGGTTCCTTGTCTACTTTAGTTCTATATAGTCTGTTTAAGCTTACTGCAAATCCTGTCGCTAGGTCATGTATTTTCCTGAGTAGGTGTAGGGCTTCTTGTTTGTCGAATCCTAAATGTTTGGTCAGTATTTTCTCCGTGTGTTCGTATATCGTTCCCGTATTGCCGAATACCATCACGTGTAGCGTTACCTTGTAGCCATATAGTTCTAGTAGTTTTACTAGCGGTGTGTATTTTGTGTACTTCGTCTTTAGTGCTTCCTCCCAACTCATTTCGTCTGTGTATGTTACCTCTATCAGGTGTATGTGGCCCGCTTCCGTCATCGCCTTTTGGTGTGTGTACCCAGGCTGCTCATTCCCCTTTTCAGTTCCCTCTAGCATTACTATGTCCACGTAGTGTGGTATGGTGTCCTTTCCGTGTGCTGGTGCCGGTGTGTTTCGTCCGTCCAGTCTGCATTGCCCCCTTGTGAGGAGGAAGTCTTCTATTGGTCTCCCGTTGTTCATTCCTTTCCCTTTTTTCCCCGCATGGGTTCTTATTACACATCCTCCTTTCCTGCCTTTGCTAATTGCTTTCGCTATCATTTTGGTGGTCTCATCCGACCTGCTTATTACCATGTTCTTTATCTCCCTCTCTGTGCATCCTCCCAGCACATGGGCTGTGCGTATGAATCCTCCCGCGTTTACTTGTCTGGGCATCCCGCAGCATTTGCATTTTTGCGACCTTCTCCCTCCTTGCTGCTTCTTGTATGGTCCTGCTGGTAGTTTGTTCGCCCGGCATCTTAGCAGGACTGTCACGTCTTTCTCGTTTAGGTATTCCGTTCCCTTCTTCCAGTATCCATTAGAGAGCTTGTGCATGGCTTTATCACCTTTGAGGTGCTGCATGTATTTTTCTGGCTTTTCTTGTGTTGCTGTCAGTATTTTTTCCCTCGAGGACTTTCTCCATTCCTTCACTTGGTGTACTTCCTTTTGCGCTGCTTCCTGGTCCTGTACCATTTCCTGGAGTGCTCTCCATTCTTCCTGTGCTTCCTCCTGTTGTTGGGCCATTTCTCTGAGCTCGGCTGCGGTGTCCTGCTGTGTTGTCGTGTCCACATTCTGTGTTTCCGGTAGCTTCAGTTTCTGAGTTGACCCTTGTGCAGTTTCTCCTTGGGCTTCCCTCGGCCCTTCAGCTTCCCGTAGGGCTGGTTGGTCGGGTTTTGCCTGGCTTTGGGTTCTTCTTCGTTTTTGTCTTTCTCCCTGTTCTAATGCCTCCTCTTTCTGTATTGTTCTTGTCTTCCATGCCTGTTCCTTATTCATTTCTACTCCCCGTGTGCTCTCTCGCCCTTGCCCCCTCTTTTGTTTAGCTTGTTGTGCTGTTTGTACCTGCTGCTCCTGTATTAATGCCTCCTCCTCTAATCGTTCCATCCTCTGGAGTTCCAATTCCTCTTCCTGTTCCTGTTGCCATTCTGGTTCATCGGGCCAGGTGTCTGCCCAGGCTGTTTCTATTTCAGTAGGCTCCCGGTTTTTTTGTGCGTATTCTGCCTCCGTCCTCTCAATGCGTTGTCTTTTGGTCTCCCATTCTTCTGGCCCGGTTTCTAGTTTCCTTTTTAGTCTTTGTATTATGTTTGTTTTTCCCGTCATTTTTGCCTCCCTCACCTTTTTTGTTACATGGTTGAGTATTGCTTGGTGTCCTTCCAGTTGTCTACCCGTGGCCTCGCATATTGCTAGTAGCATCACTGTATCCGTGTTGTCGTGGTTGAGGCCGTATTCCCCTTCCTCACAGGCCCTTTTTGCCACCTCGTCCGCCATTTCATTCCCATGTATTCCCACATGCGCTTTAACCTTGTATAGGGCCACTTTTGTTCCTTCCTTATTTAGCTTTTGTATTTGTTTCATTATTTTCCACAGTAGGTCCCTGTGTACGTGCCTTTCAAGCGTGTGCGGCCTTCTTTTCATGTTTTGTATCTGGTAGAGGGAGGTCAGACTATCCGTGCATATGCTGACTTTTTCTTCTCCCGAGTTTGAGTCTAGTGTCAGTGCCATATATATGGCGGTGAGCTCCGCCCTGTTAACAGTTTGGCAGCGTCCGGCCCATCTTTGCATGTGGTTCATTGCCCGTTCCCCTCTTGGGTCCCAGACACCTGCCGCCGTTACTTCCTCGACTTCCCCGTTTTCCTTTTTGACTTTTCTTTGGCTTCCATCTGTGTAAATCATATTGTTTCTGTTATGCCTCCTGTGGGGCTCTGGGTATCCTTTCCCTTGGTTGTCCCACTTGCTTTCTGGTGGTGGTTCTGCTTTCTCCTTTTCACCCCTTTCCCACTGCAGCCATTGGTCTCCGTTTATGTGCTCGTCCGTTGTGTCTGGGCCCGTAAATTGTAATGCCCACCTTCTTAGGGCGTCTCTGTTTATTTCCTCCCTACTCCACGTGGTGTTAGCTCTTAGTACGTCCATAGTCGTTGGCCTCGGCCCCCTATCCCCTCCTCTGTGCTCCCCTTCTTTTTCCCTGTCTTCCATCCACCGGTCAATTATCTTCTCTGTGTGGTTTTCCAAGTGGCCGCCTGGTAGTGCTTGCATGACCGGTAGTTCATGGTTCATCCATGGCGCGGAGTCTATGACGCAATCCTTCTCCCATTCTGTAATTGACCTAGGTCGCCTGTCCGCATCCTTGAGGGTGAGAGGCCTGTGTATGTAGCATGCTCTGCCTATCGTCCTGACTTTGCTTTGCGGGCACTTGAGAAGGGCCTTGCTGAATATGTCGTGGGTTTTGAGTGCGTCCGGGCAGTATTTTCTCCATCCTGCCGCATTCGCTACTACCAGTATTCTCATGTTCCAGTTGCATTGTTTGGGTTTCTGTAGGTTGCCTTGCATCCAGTGGTCGGGTGGTAGGAAGGTGAACTGCCCTTCCTTTATCTCCAGTAACTCGTGTACCCTGTATCCCATGTGCTTATTCAGCAGTTTTCTATACGGGCTTTTGGCATATGTGGGGTATATTCCTACCCCCAGAACGGGTTCGGCCGTTTTTGTGGAGTTAATTGCCTTTTTCAGTGCCTTGTAGAGGTCCCCTGCTGTGTACTCTGGGTTGAATTGGTATGACCCCAGTTTTTCCCATTGCTCTTCCCATGCCGAGCCTACAGCCCCAAATACCGAGTCTCGTGGGTATTGCGAGTAGTACGTTCTGGTGTCTCTGTGTACATTAAGTGGGGAGGCGAATACCTCTGTTTGGACTCCCATGGCTGTGTGTACCGCCTCCATCATTTCCGGAGGGAAGGTCCAGTGGTTTTGGAGGTTCCTTTTTCTGTGTTTCATCTCCGCTTTGCTGGAGTACCTTATCAGCAGTTGTGCTATTTCCTCCTCAAAAGTGTTTACATGTATTTTGTGTTCTACACTTAGTTTCAGCCTTTTGGCCAGTTGTTTCTCTGTTGGCCTTTGTGCCGTGCTGTCCCCCACCGCCTCGGCATATCTGTCGTACAATTCTCTAGCTTTTACCGTGCTCAGCGTGCCTATAAGGCTTCCCTCCGGCTCATAGCAGTAGGTGGTGTCACCTTCCGTGCGCAGTTGTCTGTCCTTCACCCCTGGAATGTGCCTAATGTCCTGGTCCGGGTTCGTTTCCCTTGTGCATATTTCCAGGTGCGTTACTTCTTTCCAGTACCTCTGTTCGCCGTTTGGTTGTCCTGCCAGTATCTCTTCAGCGGGCTCACGTTTGGTCCTTTTGTCTCTCTTGTCATTCTTCCATTCTTCCACTAGGTTTTTCCATCCTTGGTCCGAGGAGAGGTTGTGTTTGAGCAGGTGTGTTCTTACTGTTTCTTCTGTGCTCCACGTCGTCTGTTCGTTTCCTTCACCATCGGTCCACCGTATTTCGTACTGTGTTACTTTCGAGGTCGAGTCTGTGTAGTTTTGCAGGTACTGTCTCGTTGCCAGTATCCCGGCGGGCGTGTAGTTTCCCTCTTGTCCTAGCATGTCCATTCGGTCTTCCTGTGTCGACCACTGGCCTCTGTCCTGTTGTCCTGACTTCCTCTTTACTCTCCCCCGCGGGTGTCTGGTGGTCATCACGTCGTCTTCCTCCTTTTCTTGGTCGGTTTCTATGCCCAGAACTTCCTTCTCATGTTCCGTCCACTCCACCTCTGACTGTTCGAAATGCTTCGTTTGGTTGGCTAGCGGGTACATAGACACTAGTTGCAGTATGTCCTTCAGACTGTTTCCAGCCTCATGTAGCGCCTTTATTTGTGCCGGCCAGTCGCTTATGTTTTCCATGCTTACCGTACTTTTGGTGTACCTCTCTAGCTCTCCTGTTTTCCGTTCTTGTATATATTCAGGTTTCAGCCTTCTGTTCCACACATGGTCCCAGTGGTCCCCTGGTTTCTTAATGTCGTTGGGTTGTCCTTCGCAAATGTATGGGTATAGGTGCAGCATTCCCTGTGCTATCTTTGTTGCCGTCTTGGTGTCGTGTTTCCTTCCACCTGTTGCTTTCAGTGTTTCTATTGGTATGGCACTTTTCCCGTCTGCCGTGGTTAAGTTCTTGAGGTCCGGGTAGTTTCTGAATAGTGTGAGTAGTTTGGTAAAGTTTATTTGCTTGGTGGCTTGCTGAGTTTTCGTTTCCTGTATTACATTTACTGTTCCCATTTTTTCAAAGCCTGTCGTCGCAGGCTGCGACTGTGGGTCTCTGTATTCTGTATCCATTATCCTTTGGTGCTTGGTCGTTCTGGTTGTGCCCTCCATTTCCGCGTTTGTGTATACCCTTTTAGCTTTTCCCAGCTGCCTCATTATAGGTAGTGTTTCTTTGCCCAGTTCCTGCATGTGGGTTCCCACTCCTTTCACGCGTATTCCATATTCATTCAGAGCATTCATCTTCCTCAGAGTGTTCGTTTGTGTCTGCAGTCCCATTTTTAGCTTGCTCCTTGTGCTGCTGTGTCCCCTTTCTTCGAAGTGTTTTTCCAGTAGCCCGGCTGTGGACCTGCTGACTTGTGACATTCTTTGTCTGGTTTGAAGGTTTCTCTCCCTTTTGCCGTATCCCATCTGGGCCCCTTTGTCTTCCTCACTCTGAACAGCGCCTGCCAGTCCCGTGTATACCTCCTGTGCATATATTGCCTGTAGGGACTGGAGCCCCAGTCCGTATTCCTCTTTTTCCTCCGTGTTTAGTTCATTGGGCGTACCATTCGCGGGAAGTCCATATATTCTTTTCATCGCGGCTCCCAGCTGATTTTCGGCCTGTTGTATTTCACCCTGTGTGTATATCCCGAGGTGGAGTCCGTATTTGAATTTCCCCAATATGGCCGACTTCAGGGAGTACTCTTTTTGTCTTTGTGTGAGGGGGGTTGCCAGTAGTGCGTCTATTCTTCTTTTGAGTTCCCGTAGTGACTTTCTTTTCTCCTCTTTCCATGTCCCCAGCATATTGAGTAGGACCCCCAGGTACTTGTAGGTATCCCCGGCTTTTAGGACTTTTAGCGTTCGACTTCCGCATTTCACCCCTTGGTGCCTACTTTCTTTCACGTTTTTGTTGCCATGTTCTACCCCTGTTATCTTTGTTTTGTCCTCGTTTATTCTGAGTCCACTCCAGTCTCCAAATGCCGAGAGTTTCTTTAGCTGTTGCTCCATGCCTGTCATTAGTTTGGTTAGTATAATTAGGTCGTCCACAAACGCTCCGGAGGAGGTTCTCAGTTCCCCTCTGAGCTCCCTGTCAGTTGCATACCTGTGCTGGTATCCATGGTCTCCCACCTCTAGCCATCTAAGGAGAGGTTCCAGGTATAGTATGAACAGTAGCGGGCTCATGCTGTCGCCTTGCAGAATCCCCCTTCTTATTGGCACCTCTTCCGAGACCTGGTCCCCTACTTTTGCTCTCATTTGCATGGAGTCCTCCTCGTTTTCGCCCAGTATGTCCCTAACAGCTTCGGTAAGTTGTGGTGGCACCCCTAGGTGTTTTAGCGTCGTAATGAGTCTTTTGTGGTCAACCGAGCCATACGCATTTTCGAAATCCACATAGGTTGCATGTAGGTTTCGTTTGGAGAGGTTGGCGTCTTCAATGGCATTGGTTACCCTGGTGAGTTGCTTCATTGTGTTGTGGTTTTCCCTTGAGCCCTCTTGTGCTTCCGAGAGCATGCCGTTTATCTCACAGAAGTCAGCTAGCATTTTTGTGAGTACTGTAGTGTATAATTTGAACAGGCAATCCAGTAGTGCTATAGGTCGGTAGTTTTTTTGTTTTGTTACTTCACCCTGCTTGTGGTGGAAGCAGAAGTAGCCTTTTTTCCATGGTAGGGGGGTGTGTCTATGCTCCCACATTAATTTCATGAGTTCACACAGTTGGTCGTGGAATCTGTCCGGCATCTGTTTCAGTATTTCATTTTGTATCCCCATGGGCCCGGCTGCTTTGTTGGTTTTCATTTTCTTCACCGCCTGTCGATAGGCCTCTTTGTCCACATTTAGGTTTACTTTTGTTTGGTCCGGCCTTTTGCATTGGTTTTCCTTCATGTAGTTCTTGTACCTTTCGTCAAGCCAGGGTGGCGTATCTTTAAGTCCTTTCTCTGGTTCCTTCATTTTGTATGGTTCCGACCACGCAATGTGTTCGCCCATTGCCTGTGCCACTTTTTGGTGTCCTACCACTAGCTCTCCTTGCATGGTTTCAATCGCTTGTATTGTTGTAGCTGGTGCCGTTCCGTTTTCTATCTCTTTTTTGTATATCAATTTATGGTAGTGCTTTATGTTGCCCCAGTATCCTTCTCTCATTTTCATTCTTGTTTTCTGTTTTCGGTTTGCTTCGTGCTCTTTAATGCACTTCCTTGCCTCTTTTGTCGCAAGCTTTTTCTGTTCCCGTTCCCATTGTTCCCATTTCCTCATTTCGCTTGTTCGGTTGTCAAAATCTTCCGTCCGTGCTTCCTCGGTTACTTGTTCTCGTGTTTCTATGTCCTTCTTCCATAATGCTATGTTCTCACGGCACCTGTTCCTTTCTTTCAGGTGGCCGTCCCTTTCTTTGCGGAGGGTTTTTGGGAGGTGTAGTCCATGTTGTTGTTCTGGTGCTGCCGCTTGTTTCGGTAAGTTGACATCCATCATTGCCCTGTCTCTTGCTTCCCCCATTATCCTTGCAACCACCCCTCCCGCGTAGTCTATTGCCCGTTTTCTGTGCCTTGTGCTGGCTGCTGTTTTTATCCCGTTTATTGCTTCTTGCATTTCATCTTGTAATTCCTTCGTATATGCAGCGTCCAGTGTTTGCCTGAGGGTATTCCCCTCTGCTTCTGTTAGCGGGAGTTTCAGTCTGTCTGTTTTTGCATGTTGTGGCTTTTGTGTCGTTGGTCGGTGGGTCCCCCAGGCTTTTAGGTCCAGTTGCGTTGTGCAGACCATTTTGTGGTCGCTCATGTGTAGCTCGGTGAGTTCTCCTGCCGTTGGTTGCGTGTAGTATTGTAATTCTGCTTTGCTTGCTAGCATTCTGTCTATGTTCCGTCGTTCATGCCATGTTAGTGTTGTTTCCCTGGTCCCTCCCACATCTTGCAGACCCGTGGCTTCCAGGGTTTTGTTCCATTCTTTGTCCCTGCTATTTTTCGGTGTTCCCGTCGTGGCATTCAGGTCCCCACAAATTAGTACTGTTTGTCCTACCGCATTTTCGCTGGCTGTGGTCACCATTCGCACATACTCCTGTATGCCATTTCTGGCCGCCTCTCTGTCGAGTTCCCCTCGTCCTGTCTCTTCCGCCACGTCTTTCCCTTCCACCGGGTAGTATACCCCTAGCAGGTGTAAGTATTTTCCTCCCGGAAAGTGGAGCAGCGTGTGTGTGAGTACTCCTCGTAAGTGCGGTACCTGCACCTCGGTGTAGTTATGTGGTTTGGCATATTCCCCTGTGAGTATTACGGCAAGGCCCGCCGTGTGGTTGCTCTCTTCTCCCTCCCCTTCCTCTGTTGGTATGTTTGTGCATATGTTTGACTGTTTTTTGTTTCTGAAGTGTCTTTTTATTTCCTCATTCGCAGTCTTAGTTTCCGTGACTATTGCTATATCTATCTCCCATTTTTTCATTTGCTCCTCCAGTTCGTACAGTGAGTGCCGGGCGCCCTGTATGTTCCATGTTAGGAAATTTATGGTGTGTTGTTGTGCTTCTCCCATTTCTTCAGTGTTTAGGTTCTCCGTTTTTGGCATGTTCCCACCCCATTGCTTCAGTGCCTCCATGGACCCTTTGGTTTCCTCATTGTCCCTTTTGTTCATTTTCGTTGTTGTAGTAGGTGGCGGGTATTTCTTGGCGTTCGCGGGAGGCCTCAGCTTTTTTCCTGTCGCCGTTCCCTCCTCCTTCTTTAGCCTTTCGTTCGCTTGTTCTTTGCTTATCGGACGGAACCGTAGCGTGGCCTGAACTAGCTTGTCCGTGGTACTTGTGTTCTTTTCTTCCGTTGCTTCGCCCGTGGCGTGTTGCTCCGTAGTAGGTGCCCTGCCATCTTCCTTCGGTTCGTCACTTTTCATGTCCTCCTCGGCCAGCCCAGTTGTTTGTTCTGTCGTCCGCCGCATCTCCCGAGTCTCCCCCTGCAGCCGTGCCGTGTTTCTAGTCCCGAGTTTGAAGTGTCCTGGTTTGCCGTCAACATGCCAGTATTTCCAGCTCCCCGCCACTCTTATCGCTTGCTCACCTTGACTGAATTTTCCCCATTCTGGTGGTGTGCTATGTGTTTTTAGTCCACTATATTTCACCTTTTGCAGGTCGTAGGCTTCTCGCAGTATGGTCCAAACATCTATAGCTATTAGCAGTTCGTCCTGTTTTTCTATTCCTCCAGTAGGTAGCCACACATGCGCCTGCATGTCCTGGCGTGTTATTGTGAGCATCATCATTGCCCATTTTTCTCCATCTCTTATTGCTATTTGGGTTCGGCCATCTGTCGACAGTTTTCTCATTGTTTCACCTATGAGGGCTTCAGTGTCTTGTTGTAGCGCTTGAAGTGCTTCCTGAACGTTCATTATTGTTTGTATGCCCACCCCTTGTTGTCGCATTGTGTCCTCCACCTGTTCCCCTGTGCGGCCACGCTCCACCTCCCTCATGAAGGCATCCGCCGCACACGTTCCTTGGGTTCGCGCCTGTTTTGCCCCAGTCCTTTTTGCTGGGTCCTCCCTTGTCAGCTCAACTTCATCCGTGTCCTGTTCTGCATGTGGCTTATTTTCCCTCATTATGGCCGACTTTATCTTTGGCCTGAATCTGTCTCTGCATTTATTCACTATTTCCGTAGTGTGTAGTGTCACGCATAGACTGGTTTGGAGTGTGTTCGTGTACACATGTTGTATCCAGGCTCCGTTCCTTTCTAACAGCCACTGTTGCCATAGCTCCGCAATATATATCACCCAGACGCCGCAGCTGAATGCATCGTGTTGGTGCCTGTCGTACATCGGCGTGGCTCTAGCTTCCAGGCACCCCATTGCCTCCTTGTTGCCCGTTACCCATGCACTCACTGCTCCTTGTAGTTCCTCCGCCATTCTCGTGTGCCCTTGGGCGGTTTTCTTCCGTGTCTGTCTTTCCATGCCCATAGAATCGTATACATAGGCCTGCAACGTGCTGTTATCTTTTACGACGCAGACTCCTACCATCAGTAGTAGCCAGTGTCCGTTTCCTACCACTGGTATCTGGGTGCCACCCTTTTTGGCGACTTTTTCTTTTATCATTTCCAGAAATTTTTTGTCATTTTCCCTCAGCATCTTCAGTATTTCTTGCATGGTTGTTGAACCCGGAGGGTTGTCTTCCAGTGTTTCGAGCGCGAGGTCCACTTGGTGCATATTCAGTTTCCCATCCTTGGCAAATATTCCCTGCGTGACAGAATTCTTGGGGTACTGTCCTTCCATTTTCTCGTTCGAGCATGTTCCCCCCCCTATATGTGAGGGCTGTGGTTTCGCTTCGGCATACCTACCCGTCTCCTCAATCTGTTCAGCTTTCCTGTTGGGTCTTGTGCCCAAGGCTGCTCCTCGTGCTACCGTAGACTTTTCATTCACCGCTTTGACCTGCGGTACCTCTTGTCGAGGGTTTTTCATTGCCAGTTGTGCCTGCTCCATCCGTTTAGCCAGAGTGCCCAGCACACCTAGTGTTACATGCATGCTCATTATTTGGGCTCCCACCGTTCTCGCTATGTTTTGGCCTTCCCTTTTCATTCGGCGCATCTCGCCATGTTTTCGCGCCCACTTACTATTGTCCCTGTCCTTTGTTTCTTGCCTTACTACCTGGTTGCTTCTGACCAGTTGTGGTCTGTCATATTTGGTACGTTGTACCCACCTGCATGTTTTCCCTTTCGCATGTTCACTCCAATATCTCCTTCCTCTTTTGTGTGCATATGCGTGCTCCTGCCGGTTCGCCCGTAGGTAAAATGTGAGGTTTCTTCTGAAGTTCGCCCTTCGTCCCCCCTCTTCTGTTGTGGCTAACCACCTGGGGCCCTTTGGGGGCTTTTCCTGTGTTATTTCCTGGTGTTGGTCGTTGACTCCTCTTGGCATTTCCTCACTTACCTTTCCAGTTTCAACTGTTTGCCGGGTATTTGCTGTTGCCGCGGTGCTTCGTTTCTGCATGCACTGTGCTGCATGCTCCCTTTCCGGAGCTTCACCCAGCACTCCCTTTTCTGCCCTCCTGCTAGCCTCCTTGCATTTTGTCACCCGCACCCTTTGTGTTGGTTTTCGTGCTGGTCCTTTTCGCTCGTTAATGTTACTTTTTGTTAGGACCGTAATCACAACGCAAATTACAAGTACCGCTTTTATTGGTGCGCCTTGTGAGTTATCTTCATGTCTATTATTCGTCACGCATCTCCTTTGGTTGTGTTTCCCTTCCTCCGCTGTTTTCATTGAACACTACTGTAGGGGTGCCCAACTAAAGTTGGGCCGTCCAATGTTTTCAGATCGGGAATATCGGAAGGTCCGAAGAGATTTCTGGGGAGCGTATCGTGTTTTGATCTCTGGAATCGTACGTGGACTGTCAGATTCAGATAATTACCACTGTTAAAAATGAACGGGCCAGTTCAAGTTGGGCAGCTCTATTGAACAGTCGGGCGACACGTACAAACGGAGTTCTGAAATAAACACCCTGACGCTGAGCCCATTCTACGCGTTGGGTGGCAGGGAAGTCGCCATGACGATGTCGTCCCCAGAATTGATCGGGACATTCTGATTGGCTACAGAAATCAGAATGACGACGCCGAAAGCGACTTTTTGACGACTATGTCGTCCCTGCCACCCCAAACATTTCGGACGACTTGGAAAAGTCCGAAATGTTTGGGGTGGCATGGCAGGGAAGACGATTTCGGCATCTTTGTCGACATTCGCGAGGCATTCTGAAAGTTCGTCCTCTGTGCATCCTTCGATCTAAATATTTTGACGGCTTCGGGCAGTGGCGACTTTTGACGACTAAAATCTTCGTGCCACGTCGGAAAGTCGACTTTCGCATTCCGTGAAACTTGCTACTTTTTAAGTGTGCGCGCGTGCAGAAGCGCTTCCCAGCAAGCATACCCCCACTCAGAAATGTATTGATTAGATGTGCTGGAATATTTTTTGACAGTTCGTAATACACACGGATGATATTACTAAATGTCTGGGAGTATTTTGAGCTCTTGATCGTTGTCAACAGAGCGCGCATTCGCTAGCAGGTGCTGTCGCTAATGCATGTTAGGCGGATGGTTTGTCATGTGGATGCGAAAAAGTACTGGAATATCCCTATCGGACACTCCTCAGAATGTATATAGCACAGTAGAAGGTAAACGAACCGCAGTCGATATATACGATATGATAAAAAGCCAAGAACACAGAACCGTAAACCCTAATATAGGGAGTCGGGTCAAACTAGTGGCACTGCCCACGTGGCAAGCTACCAAATCGGTCAGGGGTCACCATACTCGGATATGGACCCAGCAGAGTAGCTCTAGGGGGGCCTGCACCGGGACTCCCGGTCAGGGCTGCCCGTACTAGCTAATCCTAGCAAAAAGTGAACACTGCAGCTCTTCATCAAGCCCGATGAGTACGTGAATAATTTGCTCGTATTCATAAGATATATATCATGTGAGTATATGGCTACTGCCCGGCAGTACTTGTAATAGTACTGAAATCGTGTTCAGTACTATTACAAGTACTAAATCCCCGCGATTTTTTCAGGCATCTCCGTTGGTTCGGTTGGGCTACCATCCATATCTTGGCACATTTATGACCTAAACTAACTTGCCATATGCTCCATTGGTCGATATTCCACTTGGAGGCTTCTCACTGGACGTATATAACACAATGGGCAGTGATTTTCCGGATTACCTGCTTGACAAATATGTCGAAAATGACATGCCTCTTTGAATAATTCTTTTCAAACACACCACACCGCCGAATCAAGTGGGAAAGCATTCAAATTGAAGGCAGACATCATATCATATCATGTGTGGGTCATAGGTCCCGTTGGCATAGAGTGATTGGTTCCACACGAGTGACAAACATCTATGAATGCCATGTGTAAAACCTAATTTGATCGTAGGGCAGATTAGGGTTTACTTCAATAGACCACATCATGCTCGCTCACAAACTGTTCCTTCAATTCATTAGGCCATATTCAGTCAACTCTATTATTTCAAATATCCCTCTTCCTTCTTGTGGATGTTTTTTATCGACCTCTTGGGGGACATTCAGCTCTCCTAGAAGCCCCAATTCCATTTGGAAAACCCTAGTACTGTACTCAACTATTAGTAGGGACACATGCCTTCCGAACGACAAGTTACAGCTCGTACTTTCTACTCCGAGGCTTTTCTCAACCGACAAGTAAACGTGCTCGCGGGAAGTTTCAACGCCGAGTGGACTCGCGCGAGCGTACGAAAGGACCTAGGAATCCCAGAATATTTTCCTGGTACAGTTGTCGGGTACATAGAAGGTAGTGGCAGTGCAGCCACTGATCGTTGGAAAATATTATACGAGGACGGGGATGAGACAGTCGACGACGTGGAGCTTAAGAACTCTGACGACGCTCTCCCGCACGTAGGTCTACCCTGGTTGAAAACCTGGCTGGTCGGCGAGTTTTGTGCCAGGAGGTATTTATAGATCCTGCATGACATGATGACGAACCGATTCGAATGTACATTAGGCGGGAATATACAGACGAATCGAATATCGATGTCTGTTGAAGCAATGATAAAAGGGAAGCCGACGGCTGTCGGCTTAGCCAGTTTACAATTGATACAGACCTACAGTTCTAACACAACTAACACCGATTATCGTACATTACCCTATGTATACATTCTCAAGTATAGCCCGTGATACACAATGATATGCTCCTATCTCATCCATAGACACTATATCCATCCACTCTCGTAATCTGATAGATGCATGTACCGTCGTCAGTGTCCTCACGGATAAGCTAGTACATATCCAGTGTAATCATAATAACCGACCGTCATTCCGTAGCTATGCCTTGCACCGACCCGGTGCAATTTGGTATCAGATGTGGTAACGACTTGCGGAGTAGTTTTTTTTTGTATAGTATAATGGCGACTTTGTGCATAGCTTGCGGTGTGATTCAGCGATGGTGTGCATAGCGACATTAGTGGAGCGATTTGTACGATCGACGTTCGTCAGCGTTGCGTCAGCATGATTCTTGCTGGATGGATTGGTGGATGGACAACTTGATGCTCATCTCCGTGGACGAATTGATGCTCATCTCCGGTCTACGGTCGTCTGCGATGTTCACGTGTGCCCACGCGTGTATGAATCGTCACGGTGTATTGCAATAATGTGCTTATCGTAGTTGTGTGTTTTCGATTTTTTCGGCGGGACGATTTTCCTTGGTTGTGCGTCGTCGTCCTTTGTGTGTATACTCTGCTTGCGGCATGGCTATACCGGTGCGAGATCTGTGGGAGTTCAAGCCATTGATACATTCGTCGCTTATAGCTAATCTAGAAAACTATCCGGGCGACGGTCAATTTTGGTATCCCTTCGCGGATAACGCGCCTTCAGAACATGAATCGGATGACAACGGAAACGACGACGAATAGAGTGATCGTCAGTGGTCTGTGAGATTCGTACATAGCACTTGAAAATCGTGTTGCGGAGCCCTGCAAAAATTTTCCAAATTCCAGTACGCGCTGATGAGATCGACATTCCGGGAATGCTACGACGTCGATATGCGCTCTTCGTACTGATCATCAGTGGTCTGTGAGATTCGTACATGGCACTTGAAAATCGGGTTGCGGAGCCCTGCGCAAATTTTCCAAATTCCGATACGCGATGATGGGATCAACATTCAGGGGATACTACTATATCGATATACGCTCTTCGTGCTGATCGTCGGTGGTCTTGTTCCTGTATCCTGTGGGTGATTGGCGTGCGTCAGGGGTTAGCGTCCTGCCGAAAATTCGATACACCATAACGGCATGCCACGATAAATAGTACGTTGTTGTCGTATATCTGATGCTTTATATAACGTGCTGGGGGGGAACACGTATACACCGTCATACATCGGTGGAACACGTATACACAGCCATATAATACGACGATCTACGATATATAGATATAGATATACCATGACGAATACTCGAGCACCTCACGAACGTGGACATCGTCAACGTCAACAGCATCCACGTGCATACACATCTCCTGTCGGGGGAATGACGGGTGAATATGCACACACACATCCACGTGCACACACATCTCCGGTCGGCGGGATGACGGGTGAATCATATACACACCCGTATTCGGATGTGGGCACACCGGCGGCGCAGGTTGCATCTTCCCCATATGGGTGGCCACGGAGTCTTTCCTATTTGGCAGCCCTTCCACCGGCATATTCGCCGTTGCCAACAGTTGCGCAACCCATGCCGCCCACATATATGCCGACATCGAATAGTGCGCAGCCCATGCCACCGGTGTATTTGCCGTCATCGACTGCTGCGCAACACATGCCGGCCACATATATGCCGTCACCGGATAGTGCGCAGCCCATGCCGCCCACATATACCGTCATCGAATATAGTGCGCCCATCATACCATGCCCACATATATGCCGTCATCGAATAGCGCAGCCCATGCCACTGTCATCGTCAGCTGCCAACCCATGCCGCCCACATATATGCCGTCACCGAATAGTGCGCAGCACATGCCACCAGTATATTCGCCGTCATCGACTGCTGCACATCCCATGCCGGCCGTATATATGCCGACAGTTGCGCACGCAGGCACGCCAGCCCCTTTGCCCTCAGTTGCGCAAGCCGGCTCGCCAGCATATTCCCCGTCGCCACCAATGGTAGCGGCACAGAATGTGACGGAAGAGGGTACGCCTGCTCTAGCACACACTATGGATGTGAGTGCTACAGCAAAGGGAGGTGTGCGCGCCCCTTCACGCACAGTTGCGCTCCCCAATCCGCCTATATACGGATCTGAGGTACGCATCATCGTCCCCGGTGATGTATACCGGGTATCCACCGTCACCCGCTGTATATGCTGGATTATCGGCGGCGACAGTACCTATGGCGGCAACCCTGGGTTCGGAGAGTCATGCGGGCGATCACCGGCACACGTCGGGCCTGGGCACACTGGGCACCTGGCAAGCTCAGCATCATTTTGGGCATCCGGCGGCGGTGGAACGGGAGGAGTCAGACACCAGCGGGTATAGCGAAGGCTCGGTGGGTGGTAATGCGTCGGAGAATACCCGGCGACGGCGAGCTAGAAGGAGGGAAGTCGCCAAACATCGTGCAAGGTGCAAGGCGGAATTTGCACACGCACCACCTCCCGTATCGACGCGCGAGGAAATTCCGGCGGAATTTGCACACGCACCACCTCCCGTATCGGCGGAATTTGCACACGCACCACCTTCCGTATCGGTGCACGAGGAAATTCCGGCGGAAATATATACTCGCACAATTCCGGTCACCCACACTCACACGGTTCCGGCGGCGACTCGCACACCCCCACTACATCATTGCACGAGGTGGGGTCCGTGATGATACACACACCGGCGGTCGAATCCGTGCAGACAGTCCACACCTCTACTTCCGCGCCAACACGAGGGCTTGCGGCGGTTGAAGAGGAAAGGGGGCGTATATACCCGGTAGACACGCGGACGCGGAGTGAGGAGACGAATATTCGTGCTCCGGAGGTATCGTGTCGGAACGCCAGGGAAAAGGGAGAATGGATACTGGATAAGGAACGCCGGTCCAGCCGGGGATCCGAGTCCATGATAGATGTATCTAGGGCCTCCACGCCTACTGCGCGGAACCTATGGGGCACACGGAACACGGACCCTCTTGATCACCCTGGCCGGAATTGGGTCAGCAACATTTCTGGTCAGGCTTGTTCCAGCGGTCCGTCTCCTTCCAATGATCCGACACCACCCGGCGGTCCATCCCCTCCCGACAACCCGCAACCTCCCAGCGATTCATCTCCTTTCAGCAATCAGCCACCACCCGGTGATCCATCCGATGATCCTGATAAGCCACCCGACTATCCGAGTGGGGGATCTACATGGACATCTGTCCGAGTGATCATGGTGGTTACCGTAGACGGTGACACCTTGTGGGTGTCCGGTTCACGACCGCCACTGGGGTATACAGCTATACACTTCCCGAGTTATCTTCCCCACACAACAACCACCAGACTGCCATGCGGGTCATCGACAGGGTAGGGTTAAGCCCCGGCATCTATCTCGGCAGCGGGGCTCTGGCATTTCCGGCTCCAACTCTCTTAGCCACCACCACCCATGTCACATATGCCTTGTTGGTAGAGCGTTCGGCAGCCGACGAATCGAAATGGAGGTGCCAAGGGCAGAGCCAGCTAATTCCGACGAGCTGGAGACGATGCCCCAACAGACCGGTGGTCGGAGCGTACACGGAGACAGACATCGAGCAGTACGATCTTGATGGCTTGCGGGCATGGTTAGAGATTCGCTCCAGCATATGGTTCCGGCAGGCGGTGGAAGCAGCAGGTTTGCAGGCAACACCACCATCGGTAACGCCACCACCAGCTCCACCACCACCATCAGTAACATCACCACCGTCTCAGACGCCACCATCGAGATTTCCGGCGCCGACTGGGGACCAGGCAGCTGCGACAGCTGGTATTTTGCGGGGACCTGAGGACCTCAACGCCATGTATACCACCGACCTCCGTGCCCTCAAGAATGAAGGCTATCTTCTCCGAGATATAGAGAAAATGGTGGCGAAGCTACCCACCTTTCCGAGCAACGAGATGAAGAAGGGTAATGAGATGGAGGAGCTGGAGGTCCTGCGTACAGCCGTTGTCAAACTCACGGAGCATGTGTACGTGAAGACGGCGCTGCGCACGGCCACGTGCAGGGAGGAGGTGCTAGGGAGGATGATATTGGATATGCCGACGCTGCTCTGGATGATGATGGACAAGAGCTTGGCCAAGCCACAGAAGTTATATCTGGAGGAGCTGGCACCCGGGGGCAGCGAGGGCGAGGAATGGCAGCGGCGTTTCGTTTCGGTAAATCAGTTCATGGGGGACCTTGCGTTTTCTTGCGGGATCAGCCTGGATGCGCTTAAGCGACTTAAGACGGAGTTGCTGGCCGCGGTGCAGGGAATTTCGGAGACGGCGTCTGCATATTATACGCGTATGTCTGTGGGGTGGGAGACTGTTAACTTTGTGGCCGATGTGGTGGAACAGTGCCCCAAGATGTCTCGGCTGGAGCTGCTGGGAACCTTTTGGGCCGGGCTGACTCACAGCACGCTGGTGGGAACCCAACTACAGAGTCTTGACTTGGACACCAGCTATCCGGAGATGTGGGAGCAGAAGCAGAGGCAGTTACTGCGTAGGGATACTTCAGCGATTCTGAAGGTGCGGGACGTAGCAACCATGATCGAGGAGGAGAAGATCAAGGAGGAGGCGGCGCTAGCAGCACTGATATCCCGAAAGGTGACACAGCACATGTCTACACAGTCCAGCCCTCGTATACGTCCGACGGGAGCACGGCCATTTGCATCTGGGCAGGCTCCGGTATGGAAACCTCGTCCTTTTATACCACGGCGACCTGAGATAGCGGCTAATAAATGGAAAGAGGAGGATGATGAGGACTCTCAGGTGGCCCTGGCCAACACACAGCCTGCATCGAAGCAAGTACGCTTCTCCCCTCGCCCCGCGAACACACCATCATCATTTACGCCGAGAGAAAGACCTTGCTTTGCGTGCGGGAAGCTGGATCACATGATCGCCGACTGCAAGGATGAGGCGGCTGTGGCAAAATGGAGGGCTGATGCTCCGGCGAGACTGGCACGACGGCAAGCACGGGTAGCGGCGTGTGTGGCGGTGCTCGGGGGTGAGGTCGAGGAGAATGTCCTGGACGAGTCGGAATTCGAGATGCTGGATGAGGTTTCGTTGCTGGCCGCCATGGAACCGGAAGGATTCGCACACCTGTGTGGACTGTGCGATTTGGTGTTGCCAGAGGGGGCTTTTCGGGACGGGGGACGATCGGAGGATGTCCCCGAGACCCGGAAGTGATTCCCCAGGGGAAGGGTGAACTGCGGCTACCCCCGTCTGGTAGTGAGGCGGCCCGTTCACCATTGTCACAGCCCGTCTTAATGTCCCTAAAGACTGTGGCTGAACCGGGGTATGCGGCATCCTTGGGAAAGGACAGCCCTGTAGGGAAACAGGGGGGGGGGATAATTGGCGGTTTCCGTCCAGCGGGAACACTCGGCCACGTTCGGCGCACATATGTTTCAGTGGTAGGAAGTCCAGGAGGCAGGCGGCAGTGCAGACTGGCTTGCGGGAGTTGTTGCCGGAGGGGCCTTTTCGGGACAGTCGGCTAGTGGTGGACTACCGCCAGCTGAATCAGTTTTTCCTTCAGCCCACAGACTATCGAGACTTGGAGCTGTCACCACCCGGGTCATCCCGGATATATCAGGACTCACTAGCCGACCGGCAGAATCGGTTGAAGGCTTGGCAGTGGAGCAGTCCGAAGGGTGCGAGAACGGTGGAGTTCGTATTCCACAGGATACACAGACTGGCGCGCGGAACAATAACGAAGCCCGTCCGGGCCAAGCTGGTCAAACTGGCTGAGGAGTCACGTCGAGTACACGAGGGAAGGATACACCAAACGAAGCATCGGCAGCGAAGACGGTATGACCTGGATCAGACCATTGTAAAAGGGTACGCTAATCACCTGGAGAACGAGGCGGCAGAGGCGTGGGCAGAACTATCTCCGAAGGAACAGCTGCGGGCGGTACGCCGAGAGAGTGGACCCAATGCGAAGGTGTCGAAGGGATCCTGGAAGGCAGTGGGGATGCAGCGAGTACGTACTCGGCAGCAGCGAGCGGCATCCGTTATCCAAGCGGCATATAGACGATGGAAGCAGCCCCCGATTTCTCCTACCCCAGTAACTGTTCCCTCACGTTCGATATGGGCACGAGCTCTAGCCACGGTGCGACAGGCAGGGAAGGCAGTATACGCAGCCACATACAGTGGGACGCCGGACAGCAGCAATCAGCCCGGTGGCAATAGAGGGCGTTACGCCACCCTGCAAGATGGCGACATTGACAGCAGTCCAGCCCTTGGAGGCAACGGAGCCGCTAGGAACTCCCTCAGTAGCATCATCTGAGCCAGCGACGGGGAGTGACAGTGCTAGTCCATCTGTAGTGGATTTCGTGAAGGACGCAGATGCAGTGACGGATAAAGTACTGAAGTGTGAGCACCTGAGCGTGAAGGGTCACGTACAGTGGGAATTGCGGTCGCTCGGCTCCCAGCTGACAAGCACCCTGGCAGCAGCCAGTGACGAGGAGGGCCCTCTGCTCTTGGTGTTCTATGCGTACTTGGGAAAACATCTGGTCAAGGTGTTGGTGGATTCCGGGGCCTCGGACAACTTCATATCGGAGAAAAGTGCCCTGAAGTTTCAGTTGACGACGCGGGCAAGTTCTCCAATGAGGGTCACCCTGGCTGACGGTTCAGTCAAGACAGCGGGAGCAGTGGCGTACACGAAGTTCAAGGCCCACACCCGAGCAGGAAAGGACTACGTGGAGAACAAGATGGAGCTGCGGGTCCTGCCCTTGGGTATACAGGTGGATGTGGTGCTCGGAGGCAAGTGGCTACGTAGCCTGTCGCCGGTGACATTGGATTATGCTGGAAACGGGGCCATCTCCTTCTGTACGAGTAGGAAAGGTGGAGGGTCTCAGTCAGTCACCCTGGAAGGCTGCACCCCAGGGGTACGCACGTCGGGGAAGAAGGGGCAGAGCGCGGCACTGATTGACGAGGTGTTCCTGACTGCGGTACAGAAAGAAAAAGAAAAAAGAAAAAACGACACCCCTTGGGGCGTGCGGAACTGACTGCGGTACAGCTGAAACAGCACTTGGTACATGCGGAAACGCGGCGACAAGCGGGAGAAGAGGACTGCGACCCTGCGTGGCTTATGATGGCAGTACGAGGCAGTACACCCGAACCTGAGTCCGCGTTTGCATGTGTGGCCTTTGGAGATGCGGCAGAGGGAGAGTCCGCGGTTGTATGTGTGGCCACTGGAGATGTGGCAGAGGGAGAGGTCATCAGCAAGAACCAGGATTCACGAGATGCGAAGGTATCGCAGACCTGGAAGCAGCGATTTGACGCCTTCTTCACAGATTTCCCCCAGCAGTTGACTACCGCGCTACCAGGGATAGCTGGGCTACGACATGACAAATGTGATGAGGCAGAGGTGAATCTTAAGCCAGATGCCTCGGGACCTCCCTGCAAACGTCCATACAAGCAGTCATCTGAGGCAGCGAGGCAACTTCGGGATCGCCTCGAGGTGCTCGTGGGGAAAGGATATATACGTCCATCGAGCAGCCCATATGCAGCCCCATGTCTGATGGTACCCAAACCAGGGGATCCTAAGATGCTGCGGCTAGTGGTGGACTACCGCCAGCTGAATCAGCAGACTGTACGGGATAGATACCCTTTACCCGACATACAACTGATGTTCGACGAGATGCAGGGAGCGGCCTACTTCTCCTCTTTCGACGCAGTGGACGGGTTCTGGCAGGTGCCAATGGCGGAGAAGGACATAGAGAAGACGGCGTTCACGACACAGATGGGTGCGTATGAGTGGCTAGTCATGCCACAGGGGCTCCAGAACTCCCCGGCGCAGTATCAGCGACGTATGCAACGGGCACTGGGCCACTTGCCGTTCGTGAGGATCTTCATCGACGACGTGATTATCTTCAGCAAAACCGTCGAGGAACACTACGCAAATGTGAAGCGCTTTCTGGAAACGTGTAAGGAGAATGGGGTCTACCTTAAGGCCTCCAAGGCTCAGATATGACCGAAGGAAAGCCTGCGATTTCTTGGCCACACCCTCTCTTCCAAGGGTTGTCAGCCGCAGCATGACAAGGTGGCATCCATCAGGACCTGGCCTCAGTTGCAGACGGTGACCCAGGTGCGTCAGTTCTTGGGACTGGCAGGGTATTATCGTCGGTTCGTACATCACTTCTCGGAGATCGCCAAGCCGCTGACGGCGCTCACGAAGACGGACGAGCCGTGGCAGTGGGGAGAGCAGCAGCAGTGGGCTTTTGACGAGCTCAAGGAGGCCCTATCTTCGGCACCGGTGTTGGCACTACCTGATGTAAAGAAGGCAGCCGATGGGTCAGCACCATTTCTGGTACAGGCGGACGCGAGCGGTGTAGCCTTGGGGGGTGTACTTATGCAGGACACGGGCGACGGCATGCAGGTGATAGCCTACGACAGTCGGCAGTTCTCGGCGGCCGAGCAGAACTATCACACCGGAGAAAGGGAACTGTGTGCACTACATCATTGCACCACAGTAACCTGGCGGCACTATCTCTGTTTTTCTGAGTTTCGACTGCAAGGCGATCACCGACCGCTGGAGTGGCTGATGTCTCCCGGGAGAGAGCTGAGCAGGCGGCAGGCGAGGTGGTATATGGACCTGGTAGAGGTAGGAGTACCGCGCATGGAGTACGTGAAGGGTGCATTATTACTGGTATCCGATGCCCTTTCCCGCCGACCGGATTATGTGACCTTATCACCACGAGCAGGCTTGGTAGAGTCAGGGGTAGTAGATGGGAAGACGGATCGGCCAGCGGGCTTGGTACTGAACGCGGCGGAGGCAGCCGGTGACTTTGGCGATGAGCCACCTGTGCCAGTGCCGGCATGGCTAGCAACGGTGGAAGCCTGGGTTGACGGAGTCTTGACGCTGCAGATGGCAGAACAGGCTCAGGACAGGGCGTCCCAGCATCGGAGCAAGGGTACCAAGGGAACAATAGCCCCCATACAGCAGCAGCAGAAGTCATCACAGCAGCAGCAGGGTTTGAGGGTACGCCGCGAGGTGTTCGAGCGCCTGCAACGTCAGTTCGGTGAATTCGATGTCGATGCGAATTGTGAACAGGGGGGGAGCAATCGTTTGGTGGAACAGTACTGGACGAATTGTCTCGATGAGAAGTGGCGCGGAAGACATGTTCGGTGCAGTCTATCCAGCTCAGGGGATCATCCCAGTGTGGAGGCAGTACTGCGCAAATATGTTGATGAGTGGCGTGCAAATCCATCACATGCATCGGCGGTATTCCTGTTGCCGGATGTGCAGGCTCGGCTTCCGCAATGGCGCAGATTTTTTCGGATGACAGGCATGCGTCTAGTAGAAGTGATACCCACGACGGATGATAGTGGGGCGGCCACCCAGCTGTATGAGAGCACCGGGGGGGTCCTGCAAAACCTATCCGGACCAGTGTTGGTGGTATACGCACCGCCCTCTCGCCAACAGGTGCCCCGCAACCGCTACCCACGGGTCCTGCCACCAGTGATACGGCAGGGAGAGGTGGCAAAGGTGCGGGATGCAGCGGAGCCGCCCACGGACTCCAAGTTTCTGGAGGCTCTGCACGACGAGTATGCGCGAGAAGGGCCACTGCGGCAGCTGCGTGAACAAGTTTTGGCGGCACCACACCGGACCACCAAGGACTTCCGCGTCATTGGAGAGGTGCTTTGGAGGGTGGCGGCAGGGCGCTACCAGCTGGTGCTGGGGGAGGACTCGCCTCTGCGGGAGGTAATTTTCTGGGAAGCACACGACTCAGCGGCAGCAGGTCACACGGGGCGAGAAAAGACGCTTGAGCGGGTGCTGCGCAGGTTCTGGTGGGAAAACGCGGCGGAAGACGTTGCTGGGTGGGTCACTTCCTGCCCAACCTGTCAGGCGGTGCGACCACGGGCGGCGTTCCCGGATGGGTTGCTCAACCCGCACTCCATACCCCTCAGGAATTGGCAGGAGGTGGGAGTCGACTTCGTTACAGGTCTACCCCTTACGCAACAGGGGAATGATGCCTTCATCGCTTTCACCTGCAAACTGAGCAAAATGGTGCACGTGGTGCCCATGAACTTCGGCGACAGCTCGGCGCAGACAGTGGCACGAATCTACTTCGACGTGATCTGGAAACAGCATGGGGCCCCCATGAAGATCGTGTGCGACCGGGATCCGAGATTTCAGGATGCATTCTGGAAAGAACTCATGCGGCTAATGGGGGTGCGGGTAGCTTCTACAACTCCCTACAATCCGCGATCGGATGGGCAGGCGGAGCACACCAACCGAGTGATTGAAGACATGTTACGTTCTTTCGTGGGGGCGAATCCATGGGATTGGGACCTGTACGCGACCAACGTGGAGTTCGCCATTAATGACTCCCGTAGTAATGTCACTGGTTTCACCCCGTTTGAGCTATGTTACGGTGTGTCGCCGATGTCTCAGTTGGACATGTTCCTGGAGGCCACAGCACACCCCAGCTCCGCGCGACGGAAAGGGGGGGTAGGCACGGCCCATGAGATGGCCTCTCGATTTTCGTCGCAGTTGCGGGACGCACGGAGCAGGCTGGAGCTGGCACAGCAACGGCAGCGGGAGCAGTTCGACAAACGCCATACAGATCGAGAGTACGCGGTAGGCGACTTGGTGTGTGTCGACGCCCGACATCTGACGGAGAAGCTGATGGACCGACAGCTGTGTCGCAAGCTGGCGAAACGGTGGCATGGACCCCTGGCGGTAACGGAGCGCCCTACGGTCCTAGCAAATTGTAGTATGTGTACTAAAGGTGTCCTAAAGGCATAGTAAAGGACAGTTAGTACGTATGGGCGTTAGTATGCCGGTAGCATAGTATATTACAGGCATACTAACGCCATATTGGCCTGTTAAGATGCGCGTGCTACAGGCGTCCTAACGGCACTGCGCCTTAAGTATGCGTTGGCCCCAACTGGAGCAGGGGTGAGTGGTGGGGCACGTGTGGGTGTGCAGATCACTGAGATGGCGTTTTATGGTGACTAGAAGGCCAGGGGAAGTTTATTCCGCGGAGTATGGTGGGATTCGGGGAAAGTAGTACGCGGGCTGAGTTTCTCGGAAATGTAGGGACGTTAGGATGGCGTTAGCATGCCTCTAGGATGTCATTAGGAGGTTGGCGTTAGGACGTAGTTAGGATGCTCGTAGGCAAAGTTAATACGCTAATGGCACTCTAGCGGCACTGCGCCTTATAAAGTATGCGTTAGTTGTACTACTGCAGGGGTCGTTACCAAGGTCACAATTTGCAACTGCCTGCATGGCATGTGGCAAGCAAAAAATAAACTAGCAGCGATTCATGTCTCATACATCGACCTCGTCGTCGTCCTATGTCCTTGATCCCTCGAAGAAGTCGGCCGTTGGGTCGAGAATGACCGCGGTCTCCATGCACGGATGTGGTACAATAACAACCTGTTGTTCTACTCTATTGGCTAATATGAATGGCTCCATGTTGTCAAAGGCCGCGCGGTCTACGTGCGGGTTGAAGGTATAGACCGTCTTGGTCAAGTTATCCGGGCCGAGAATGGAGTGACGTCGACGGTACTCCTTGATCTGTTCGTCGGTCGGCTTAGCGAACCAATCGCATTTCAGTAAGATGTAGACCTTTCCTGCAATCTCCACCCGCAATATTCTCGTAATACGGCCGTGCCTGCATATCACCAAGCCCACGATTGTGTAAACAGCTAAGTTAGTATGTCGTTAGGACATTATGCGCATCCTAATCGAGTCATAACGACATCCTAAAGACATGTTAAAGGTAGAATAGTGCGTGCTCCTTTCTCACCTTGCCACGGATTTTGGCTCACCGTGCTCGTCCACTTCCTCACTCGCGAAGAAAGTGCGAAAGTAGCTGTGTACGGTGCGCTTGTTCCGATCGGTCGTAGCCGTGCGGTAATCAACGTCGCCGATCTTGACGTGCGTGAAGTTATAGCAAACCGGTGTCGGCCCCGCCATGAGCAACATCTCGTACTTGGTGAACTGTCGGCCCAACCATTCCGTAGGATCCGCGTACGCTCCAAATGGGGGCTCGCGTATGTGCTCAGGTTTGCCCTCCCTTGCACACACCGCGTTCCGGTACTTCTTGTTTCGCAGTCGCATCTGTGCATTCCAACTATGCACAGCGATACGATACCGTTAGTACTTTAGGCGCGTCCTAAATATGCAACAACGGCGTCATAAGGGCATAAACAACCGCTCGGGGAATGGGGCCACAAATCACCTGCGCGCGTCTTCCACATACTTCTCCCACTTCTCCACCAGCTCTCGATAAGCCGGCAATTCAGTCCGCATCCAAACCTTCAAGGCCTTAATGTCATCATCTCGCAAGACCACACGTTTCCCCCTAGCCGATACCTCAACCGCAATTGCCCCGCGGCTCCCCATGGTCACGGCCGCCGGCATCCGGGTGGAGTGGTCTTCCGAAATGAAAGTGATTAACCCACGCACCAAATGCAACACCTTCACCCGCTTGATGCAGTTCATTATGGCTGGAACGGGTAGGGAGTTGCTCCTCGCTAGGCTTTTGATGTGACCGTTCAAGGACTCGAAGGCGTACATCCATACCTCCCGCATGGGACCATACTTCTCAAGTTGTTGGACGAAGTGAGAAAACATGTGAGTGTTAATCACACACCAAGCATACGCTGGCCCGGTCGCCTCCAACTCCTCGAAAAATGACTTGATTTCTTGTGCGAGTGGCTCCATATCCTGCACGTACGCAGCAATTCGTTAGGGCCCGTATGATGTACGAAGCATGTTAACGGCATCATAACATCATACTAACTATATCCTAACCGTTTACCTTAGGACGCACTTGTGTCGTCGTGATCTCCCGCACGATCGTGGTCATTTTACCCACTAGCTTGGCCAATCGATTGGCGGGCTGCCCTTCATCTCGTGGCCAAGCGCAGACTGTCGACAAGATACTGTTTTGCACGAGCTTCAAGCCGTCGTGAGCCCGAATGTGCTTGGCGGCTTTCTTATCGGCGGTAGTTTGCAACAATCGTTTGTGGCCACGCCCCCATCTTTCCACCGCCCTTATGCTCTTCAAGAAACTGCGCGCTGTCTCCAAGCTTCGTTTCGTGGTAGACCTTCTGTCAGGGCGGGGTGGAATCGCGAAAGGTCCGTGATTCATCTTGTACATCAATACCTCCTTACCTGCGTCACATTATTTCAACTGAGTATGCCGTTAGTACCCCTTCGTGACACCGATAGCACGTGGTTAATACACTATCGGCACGTTATGCACATCCTAACACGTGCACATTTGCCTACCTTGAGCATTCTTCACCTTGGTTGTGGCATGCCACGTGGGATGGACACCGTCCGCTTTCGCTTGCTGGCGGAGGGCGTCGTTGAAGTCGACCCCAAGCAAGGTTGCAGCGATTCTGTTCACCAGGTTCATGATGTCATGCATGCCATCTAGGATGATATCACGGTAGATCTTGAAGTAAACCAACCGAGTAAAAACGCTCGAGAACTTGACGCCCGTATTCCGCATGCTCTCCTCCAAGGTCGCTCCCGAAAGTTCGGGGTCTCCGCTATCTCGCAGATCTTCATGCATTGCGGCATGACGCTTGTACTCGGCGTCCGTGCGCAACGGTGGAGTGCCTAGACCGAAGAGAAAACAAAGTAATCAGCAAACACTCATTTACACCGCATGCATTATACGGCTAGCACGCCTTTAGGCTTTTAAGTACATCCTAACGCCAACCTAACGACGTGCTACTAGCATACCTGGCGGATTTTGCTTGCTGAAGAGGTACACCATTTTGTGCATTAATGTTGACCATGTCCCCCAAATTTTGCATACTAGGCACGCGGCGTATGCACCGACGTCCATGATTTGTGCGGCTTCAACCGCTCCCTTGTAGTCCATGAGTATGGCAAAGAGCATGACCTTCAACCGCACGTGCTCGTTGGTGTACGAGTCCCAACACAAAAAACCTTCGTCCCACAACACCACGAGCTCGTCCACGAGTTTACCATACGGCAATTGTGAGTTGGCAGGGTGTTGCCCTTCAATGATCCCGTACACCTCCATGTTCGCATACTTCGTGCGAAGCTCCGGAGGTAGGTTTAAGATTTGGAAGTATATAGGGAACACCCCCATTTTGTTCTGCCACAATGCTGCCCCATCGGCACTCAAGAGTATACTCACGTTCCTGGCTTCCTTGAAAAACTCGATGTGTCGCACGTTCTTCCGCTCCTGCCATTCCTTTCCATCTGATGGAAGATTCCAGCACAGGTGAACGTGTTAGTATATGGTTAAGATACAGTTAACATGTCGTTAAGGCACTAGCGGCATCCTAACATCGACCTCAATAGAATACTCACCCCAGATTGTGCGCATCGATCCGTCTTCCGGTGGAACATGCCTCGAGTGGGCGAGCATCATCTCCGCCGTGTATGGATTCGCGTACACACGTCTCAGCAAATCGACAACATTCCACCAAAAGAATGTTGATCGCGGTTTCTTGCCTTTCCCCGCGTCCACGTCTCCCGTCTCGCCCAATGCCTCCCACCGGGGCTCCTTGCACTTCGGGCACTCGTCGGCGGTGGCGTAATCTCCCTCGAAGAACACGCACCCCTTCACGCATAAGTCGACCCTATGCCAGGGGGCGTCGAACGCTTCGAACCGTTTCCAGGCGGCTTTGAAGTTCGTTGGAAAGTTGCCCAATTGATCTCCGAAATGTTCCGTGATAATGGCGAGGAGCTTGTCGAAAGAGTCTCGCGACATCTTGCCTTCGGCGTTCCATTCCAAGCAGTCGATAAGGAGCTTGAAGGCGTTAATGGGTCGGCGCGGGCCTTCCACGGGGTCCATCTCCTGCGCGTGGTGGCCACCCTCCGAAACCGCAATTATAACACGACAATCGGGGTATGTAGTGCGCCCGTAACACATTAACAATAGCCTAATGGCGTGCTAAAGGTATCATAAAGGCTTAATACCGCTCTACGTTTAACATATTGCTCACCTGCTGCTGGGCGGCCAATAACTTCGTCATCTCTATCTTGGACCAACAACGACGTGGCCGCTTTTGCGTCTCGCATGTCTGGGTCTTCGTCTGCATCCGTTCCATGGTCGTCGCCTTTCATAGATCCAGCTTCGTCCCACGCTTCGCCACCCACTGCATCACCCTCCTCGTCGCATGGATCCCCCCCCCTCGTCGAAGTTCTCACCTTCGCAAGATGAGTAATCTTGGCTGTAGGAGCGGTCGTCGTCCGATACTCCCGGATCCATCTCCCGCATCGGGTTGGATTTGCACGTGGTGTAGGAGCGGTCGTCATCCACAAGCTCACAATCGTCCATTTGGGCCTTCGCAGGACTGTTGCACACCTATGATGCCGTTAGCATGTTAAACACTGTGTTACGACGTACTAATGACATCTTAACTGCACTCTAACGGCGTTTCCAGTACCGGAGGTTGTTCAGTTTTTTCACTCACCTTGCCGGAATGGCGCGGGTGTCATTCGATTTCACGTCATCGCCCAATGGCACGACATGACGCACATCCGGGTCTGGGACGTCTAACGCATCCGTGTAGGCCTGTCCGCGCCGTATCCTTTTGAACAAGCTTCGGTGACGAAAAAGGGTTGCTCGACTAACCCACATGGTCGTGCCATAGCACATGCCACAATCACATAACGCCAAGCCGTTTTTATACACCAACCCTCCGCGTTGAACCTCTGCCGCCCGTATTGCGCTTTCATGTGCGTCGTCTCGCATCTTCCACTCCATCTCCAATGGCGTCATCAGCGGATGTTGAAGACGCATCTCCGTGGACACCGTGCTGCGAGGATATGAAGCCGTTAGTACACTGTTAGCACTTTATCACAATGGTAATGGCGACCTAACTCCCGGCGATAAGAGCTCGGATGGGGGCTCACCTCGCCATGTTCACCTCCCCGTTACCCAAGCTCGCGGGGGACGCGGGAGGGCGTGTGTCGTGGGTGTCGGTGCCGATGAAGTTGTTCCATTGGACATCTAGCCGCTCCAAGTTCATCTCATCCGTTTCACCAAAGTACCGCACCGGTTCCCTCATGTGGCGGAAAGCACGATTCACGGCCTCCCAATCGGCAAATCCGAGAGGGAAAATAGGTAAGGTCTCACCGGCGGCGATGCCCTCATCATCGTCGTCGAACATGCATATACAGGAGTACATCCGTGCCAACCGGGCATGGGCAGGTTCCCCAACTACCAAAGTCGCCGGTAGACCAAGTTGGCGTAATATGTCTTTTACATCCTTAAAGTCTTCGGGGTCGTCGTCCTCAATGGATTCCACGATGCTTACCACGTCAACGCGGTCCTCTATCAATGACGAAGGACGGGCGTCGTCATCGGTGGGGTCGGCCATCGGCTCGGGGCGTGGCGAAGGCGAGGCGGGCGGCGGGGAGTCGTGGACGTCTCGTATCAAGGAGGGCGGAGGGGTGGTGTCGTCATCGGTGGGGTCGGCCATCGGCTCGGGGCGTGGCGAAGGCGAGGCGGGCGGCGGGGAGTCGGGGACGTCTCGTATCAAGGAGGAAGGAGGGGTGGTGTCGTCATCGGTGGGGTCGGCCATTGGCTCGGGGCGCGGTGAAGGCGAGGCGGGCGGCGGGGAGTCGTGGCCTCGCCTGGAGATAGCACGCCTTTGTACCACTGTTAGCACGCTAAAGGCGTGGTAAAGGCACCCTAGCGCCGACATACATGTTGAAGACGCATCTCCGTGGACACCGTGCTGCGAGGATATGAAGCCGCTAGTACACTGTTAGCACTTTATCACAATGGTAATGGCGACCTAACTCCCGGCGATAAGAGCTCGGATGGGGGCTCACCTCGCCATGTTCACCTCCCCGTTACCCAAGCTCGCGGGGGACGCGGGAGGGCGTGTGTCGTGGGTGTCGGTGCCGATGAAGTTGTTCCATTGGACATCTAGCCGCTCCAAGTTCATCTCATCCGTTTCACCAAAGTACCGCACCGGTTCCCCCATGTGGCGGAAAGCACGATTCACGGCCTCCCAATCGGCAAATCCGGGAGGGAAAATAGGTAAGGTCTCACCGGCGGCGATGCCCTCATCATCGTCGTCGAACATGCATATACAGGAGTACATCCGTGCCAACCGGGCATGGGCAGGTTCCCCAACTACCAAAGTCGCCGGTAGACCAAGTTGGCGTAATATGTCTTTACATCCTTAAAGTCTTCGGGGTCGTCGTCCTCAATGGATTCCACGATGCTTACCACGTCAACGCGGTCCTCTATCAATGACGAAGGACGGGCGTCGTCATCGGGGGGGTCGGCCATCGGCTCGGGGCGTGGCGAAGGCGAGGCGGGCGGCGGGGAGTCGTGGACGTCTCGTATCAAGGAGGAAGGAGGGGTGGTGTCGTCATCGGTGGGGTCGGCCATCGGCTCGGGGCGTGGCGAAGGCGAGGCGGGCGGCGGGGAGTCGTGGACGTCTCGTATCAAGGAGGAAGGAGGGGGTGGTGTCGTCATCGGTGGGGTCGGCCATTGGCTCGGGGCGCGGTGAAGGCGAGGCGGGCGGCGGGGAGTCGTGGCCTCGCCTGGAGATAGCACGCCTTTATACCACTGTTAGCACGCTAAAGGTGTGGTAAAGGCACCCTAGCGCCGACATACAAACCGCCCAAAGGGGGGGCTCACCTCGCCAGGTCCACATTCCCATGACGCGGAAAGTGGTCGGGGAGCTCGGTCGTCTCGGGGTGTGGCAAAAGCGTGGCGACAGAAGAGTCGCCGTCGTCCTCAATGGATTCCACGATGCTTACCACGTCAACGCGGTTCTCTATCAATGACGAGGGACGGGCGTCGTCATCGGTGGGGTCGGCCATCGGCGCGGGGCGTGGTGAAGGCGAGGCGGGCGGCGGGGAGTCGTGGACGTCTCGTATCAAGGAGGAAGGAGGGGTGGTGTCGTCATCGGTGGGGTCGGCCATTGGCTCGGGGCGCGGTGAAGGCGAGGCGGGCGGCGGGGAGTCGTGGCCTCGCCTGGAGATTGCACGCCTTTATACCACTGTTAGCACGCTAAAGGCGTGGTAAAGGCACCCTAGCGCCGACATACAAACCGCCCAAAGGGGGGGCTTACCTCGCCAGGTCCACATTCCCATGACGCGGAAAGTGGTCGGGGAGCTCGGTCGTCTCGGGGTGTGGCAAAAGCGTGGCGACAGAAGAGTCGCCGTCGTCCTCAATGGATTCCACGATGCTTACCACGTCAACGCGGTTCTCTATCAATGACGAGGGACGGGCGTCGTCATCGGTGGGGTCGGCCATCGGCTCGGGGCGCGGTGAAGGCGAGGCGGGCGGCGGGGAGTCGTGGACGTCTCGTATCAAGGAGGAAGGAGGGGTGGTGTCGTCATCGGTGGGGTCGGCCATTGGCTCGGGGCGCGGTGAAGGCGAGGCGGGCGGCGGGGAGTCGTGGACGTCTCGTATCAAGGAGGAAGGAGGGGGTGGTGTCGTCATCGGTGGGGTCGGCCATCGGCTCGGGGCGTGGTGTAGGCGAGGCGGGCGGCGGGGAGTCGTGGACGTCTCGTATCAAGGAGGAAGGAGGGGTGGTGTCGTCATCGGTGGGGTCGGCCATCGGCTCGGGGCGCGGTGAAGGCGAGGCGGGCGGCGGGGAGTCGTCGACATCTCGTATCAATATCGAGAGAGGGGTGGTGTTATCGATGGAGGCTGCGACAATGAGCATGATTGCAGTGGCAATGGACATGAGACAATGTCGCACGCCACGTGTCCGTAATTTTATGGGAAATACGCGGTCGGCGTACATTACCTTGCCCGGTTCTTCTTCCAAAATGGACGGGATCGGCAACCATGACGGGTACCGTAGGGTCGTTAGCATGTCTTGGGCGCAACGATGAAAGTCGCGGGGAGTCATGCAAGTTGGTTCGTCCTTGCGATGGCCACAAGTGTAAATCTGAACCATGCCGACGTTTCTCGACTTACGCGCTTCCAATCTACAAGCGGTTACGTGACAAAGAGCACGCATCATGTCTTCCGTATGGCACCTGCCACGTTAGAGTGCAGTTAAGATGTCGCTAGTACGTCGATACATAGTCTTTACCATGCTAACGGCATCATATGTGTGCGACAGTGCTGCGAAGGTCCAAATGGACGATTGTGATTCAAGAGTCCAACTGAAAGTTAGGGCACTTTCAAAGGGTCCTTGAAAAAACGAAATCACTCACCTTGCATCATTCACGCACGCCACAGTGGTTTCCGCCCATTGGCTAACTCGAAACTTCTTCGTGTGCTCCTCGAAATGTTGACCCAACCGGAAACCCTCCGGACAACCGACGGTATCGGCAGCAAGTGGTACCGCCGGAGTTGATGGTGCGGAGGTGGCAATATTCACCGGACCACGCGGTGGTGCCAAGGGTACTGGGTGAGGTGCTGGGTGACACATGGCCATTCGGGCTAGTCGTGGCGCACGCGTTTTGGCCACCGGTCGTTCTTGTCGTTGGAGGGAAAGCCCACGGTGACCCGGGGCCGCACGGGGTGTACTTGCGGACGCCTGCACGAACTGGTCATCGGATGCATCGGGGGGAAGTTGGCGAGTCCATTGTTCACGTAGCGCGGAGAAATGCTCTCCGGGGCGAAGTGCTTTACGGGGCATCGCAGGCCTGTGACCCCCCCCCCGTAGGCGCGTTAAGACGTGGTTAGTACGTCATAAAGGAGTCCTAATGCCACACGTTAGGGTGTCATTAGGATACCGTTAGGATGGGCGAACTACAGGCATCCTAAAGGCCTCCTAAAGGTGTCCTAAACCAGGGAATCTTTTGAGGAATATTCCTCTAGGCCTGTTAAGACGCGGTTAGTACGTCATAAAGGAGTCCTAATGCCACACGTTAGGGTGTCATTAGGATACCGTTAGGATGGGCGAACTACAGGCATCCTAAAGGCCTCCTAAAGGTGTCCTAACCAGGGAATCTTTTGAGGAATATTCCTCTAGGCCTGTTAAGATGTGCACCCTAAAGCACGCCCTTAGGACACCTTTAACATGTTGTCGCCGTTAGCATGTAGCTAGCACGCCTTTAGCATGCGTGGCGTTAGCATGTTAACGGCGTCTAGTCTCACCTAGTATGCCGCTAACGGCGTGGCGATAGCATGTTAACGGCGTCTAGTCTCCATTAGTGGGTACCGTAACGGCATACTAACAAAGACGCATGCAAACAAAAAAAAACAAAAAAACTGCAAGTCTGGCGTTAGGATACTAAATGACACCATAAGAGCATGCTACCGGCATAATATCCGCGTAATGTACATGGCATGCTAAAGGGGTACTAACGTCATATGACTTGTATGACATAAGCTATAAGACCCAAAAATAGCGAAAAAAACAAAAAAACAAAAATTTGGCAGGGAAATGGGCAAGTTGAAGGGAACACACCCCTCCAAGCAAAATGTTGGTTTTGTTTTTTTTGCCATAGATATGAAGCATTTTGTGCGCACGATTTTTTCAAAATGCGCAGGAGCAAAAAAATAAATATAAACAAAAGAAATAAAATGAAAAGTTCTCACCGCACCGCACCGCACCGTCGCGTCGCGTGTCCGAGACAGACCGACCGCGACCTGCGCCGACCTGCGCTGGTCACTCGAGCGCGACAGCCGCGACGCGACAGGGACAGCGACAGCCGAACGACAGCGACATTGATTCACGATACTGATACTCATTGTCATACTATCCGATACTCATACAGATACTGTGACACAGGTGACACGCGACAGTCGACTGCGACTCGAGTGATGCGGGATGCCGCTGCCGATGCCGCGAGCCCGCGACGACCAGTTCGAGTTGAATATTCAAGCGAAGGGGAAGGTGAACGTTGAAGTGGAATACACTCAACACTGTGTCCATCGAACTACAATAAAGAAACTTTAAGTATTCACAAGTCAAAGGCAGCGGTGAACGCAGAGTTATCGGGTAGTGGGTGCTGTTTTATGTTTGTTCTTGGTATCATAAAAATACTGCACTACGCTACATATTCATAGTGAATGCGAGTGCTACTGTAATTTTTCTGCGCGCATGTCGGTGTGCTTAGCATCGAATTGAGGGGTGAACGAGAAGTAAGTTCTCGCTAGTCGTATGAACTAGATGAAGTTGGTTAAATTCCAACTCACCCCACTTGGCCTTCTTATTTTCCTTTGCTACTCTTATATTTCATCTTATGATATTTTTGCGCTTTACTATCCATTGGTTTTGAGTTGCGCGTTGTTTTTCAGATCGGCTGAAAATGAGCGAGTGGAAAGAACTAATTTTCAGCCCATGACCAACACCAAGACCTAAGGTGTGTGCGCTATCTTTCCTAGGTTGGTACATAAGAATTTGCGCGTTTGTGTTATGTGCTTGCTTTACTAAGCGTGGGTTTCTTTGTTGCGCTTTATTTTTCAGATCGGTTGAAAAGGAGCGAGTAGAGAAAGCAAATTTTCAGCCCATGACCAACGCCAAGACTTAAGGTAGAAGCTATACCCTTTCTAAGTTAGAACCTAAGCTGTTGTGCTTTTGTGTGAAGTTTCTCACTTGACTAAGTGTTGGTTTATTGTTCCACTTGCTTTTTCAGATCGAATGAGAATGGGCGAGTGGAAAATCTCGGAAGGTTTTACTCCAAGACCAACGCCGAGATTTCTCGCTTGTTGCACGTTGTTTTAAAGAGATTAGGTTGATTCCCTAGAGGCAATTTTCGGACTAGAGCCTTGTTTTGAGCGAATTAGGCTACGAATGGGGCAGCCCTACTTACGATTGGATTGTATTGTGGATAGTAAAAATATTAACGTTTCTAGACTTGTCAAAGTGCATTCAACCACGCATATGCTTTGTTGTGCATCACACTTGTTTATCACACCTGTTGTGCATCACACTCACCAATCACAATGTATCTCGCACCTCACAATGCATATGCCTTCGCATCAAGCTTCCCCCGATATGAATACTCGCAACGTTCGCGTTTGACTGCTTGTGTAGTTATGGCATAGTTAGTATGCGTTTAGTATGCGCCCTAACACACTAAAGCTATGCTAAAACCAACGTTAGTATGCCTTTACTATGTCCCAGATAGCATGTCGTTAGGACGCCTTTAGGGTGTCGGTGTTAGTATGTCCTAACGTCGTCATATTAACATCATAATGGCATCCTAACGCCAGTTATAGTGCATGTGTTAGTATGTCCTAACGTCGTCCTACGAGCATCATAATGGCATCCTAACGCCTGTTAATATGCATATGTTAGTATGTCCTAACGTCGTCCTACGAACATCATAACGGCATCCTAAAACCAGTTAAGATGCATGTGTTAGGGGCGTCCTAACGGCATCATATGCACGTACTAACGGGTCGTTAAGACGTATGGCGTTAGTATGCCGTTAATATCTAGTCTCCATTAGTGGGTACCGTAACGGTATCCTAACCGCATACTAGCGGCATACTAACTTGACTACATATACTGCTGTTAGTATGCATTTAGTACACCTTTAGTACACATACTACAATTTCCTAGGACCGTAGGGGCGGTTCCACAGTGATCTGCAGGCGGTATTACTAGAGGCAGATCGCGGCGCACCAGTGGCATACAGGTTGGCACTTCCAGCACATTGGCGGGTGCATGCCGTATTTGCACAGCATCGTCTTAAGCCCTTCGTGCATGGTGCCAAGGCATTTGCATCCAGGCAACAGGTGCCCATACCCGACCCGGTGGTGGTAGATGGTCAGGCAGAGGCTCACGTAGAGAAGATTCTGGCTCATTCACCGGGTACGGCGGGTACGAGGGAAGGCAGTAGAGGAGTGGAAGGTGCGTTGGACAGGGTATTCGGCGGCGCATGATCAGTGGCGATCACAGGACAAGATGAACAGGGGTGCAGAGAATCAACAGCTGAAGGAGTTCGAGACGCGAAGGCTGAGACAGCAGGCTGAGGTAATGGATGCGGCTAGACACGGGATTCAGAGGCGCGAGCGCAGAGACCCTACACCGGCTGAGTTGCAGTCATTAAAAGGCGTTACTCTAGCACAGCTGATGGAACACCCTTGTGACGCCCCGGAACCGGAGACCCCGGAAATGTACTGTCTGCCGCGGGAACGCTTGGAACTAATGGAGGATGGAAGCCTAGCGATAGTCACACAGTTGCAGGATGACACGGAGGGGCGACCTGTGAGGATGTTGGTTCTGTTCAACGGCACTGGATCAGTGGAGGGAGGATTTACACAATGCTTCCCGGAGGCGTCAGTAGTGACTTTAGATCTTGATCCGCGGTGGCAACCTACACACTTGACTGCTATAGAGGACTGGGATCCCACACAGTAGCCACCAGGGGTTTTCGACGTCATATGGGCCAGCCCCCCATGCACCCAGTACAGTCAGGCGCGAACCACAGGAGGACCGCCGGATTTGGCGGCTGCCGATCGGTGTGTACAGCGAACGCTCGACATCATAGAGTATCTGAAGCCGGAACACTGGTTCCTGGAAAGCCCCACAGGACGCTACCCTAACGCCTTGCGCATGCGACCCCTGATGAGTGAATTGCCACCACCATTGTTCTGTACATATTGCAAATACGGGAAACAGTATAGGAAGCCTACCTGTATCTGGACCAGTTCCCCACCGGAGCAGCCCCTCTTGCAATGTACCTCAGAAACTCCCTGCATCTGTAAATGGGCTACTGACGGGCATCCTGATACTGCTCAGATAGGGCCCCATCCCGGACAGGAGGGTGCGAGCAATGCGCGGGCAGTATACCCAATACCAACCCCCTTGCTACACCATCTGTTCCATCATAATAATAATAAAACATTTACGTCGATGAGTAAGGCAACGCCTTCGGAACGATCTACTCGAGTCTGTTCCCCTCATACATGACAGTCTGCTAAGGCAGGAAGCATTCCACAAAGCGTGGAAGCAGGGGTGGCAAAGCACTAATGAAAGCGTGTCTGCCACCAGCGTCGGAAAAAACATCAGCAGGCCGTGGAGCTGATGCACGATGGAGATGGAGTCGGTGTGGGCGGTGGTGATGATGAAGTGAGAAAAGCCCAGGGGTGCTCCGGCCCCTGGGCCGGTGGTGCCCCCTTAGGGCCGGGGCCCTAAGGGGCCCCAACCCCGTGGGGGCTGGGGGGAGGGTGGGGGTTCACATAGCTGCCTAGCATTTCCCCTGCTGCCTTTACCACATCGGTTACTTTCCTATTTTCCGTGCAAAGTTCCTGAATGTTGGGTGCCTCTTCTACAATGCCACTCTCAGGTAGGGCTCCCGTTTCATGTAATATGCATCTTTCCCTTGCATGACGCCTACACATTCTGGACAGTTTTTTCAAGAGTGTCTTCACCCCACGGTGTGGAACCCCGATCCCTTTGAGCACCTTGCCAAAGCCTTCTGGTAAGTACCCCATGAGAGCAAGTTCCTCCGGCCACTCCACCGCATTAAGGAAGGGGGTTCCTCCTGCGTTCCTGTGCCCGCCATCCAAGTGTGCTCCAGGGTACTGGTTTCGTTGTTCCACATTATTCCTGCCCCCCACCCACGGACACAATCGGGGCGGCAACAGACAATCTTTCTCACTAAGGGCTTGCTCAATCATATCCGGGTGCAGGCCCGTTTCTTTGAGCAATTTGGGGGTGATCTTTTTATGCGGGACTACATTTATGAACCATTGAAGCAACTTGTATTGCATTTTCTCATTATCAAGTTTCTTACTAACAGGACACCCCATGCTCTCACTATCAATGGATAATATGACCACATCTGAGTACTTATCTTTGTAACATCCCTCCCCTGGCATTGTGTAGGGCCCCTTACCTGACCAATAATCATGTGGAATGAAGGGTATGGTTCCCCTTGGGTACTTGAAAATAAGCTTAAAACCCTTACCTGTCCACTTTTTGAGGTTCTTTGGCGACAATGGCAGGATCCAAATCCCCTCAAATCCCTCCGAGGTCCTGGCCGCCTCTAGGCCACGGGACAACGTTTGCATAACAGCAGATGCTTCCCTGAGAACCCCCCCATCAAAGGGTGGGTTCCCATATACCTTTTTCCCTTTTCCCGTTACACTGTTGACATATGCATCTCTTGCAAGTCCATCCCACCCTATCTTCCCCTTGTGGCAAAAGGGTCTCAACGCCCCCTTCATAGCCGCCGTGGGAATGCACCTCCTTGACTTGATTCCTGGGTGAGAGTTTACAGGGTTACAGAAAAGCTCACATCCGTCCTTTCCTAAGCCTCTCTCATCTATGATGATATCTAATAGGTCTCTTCTTATCGCATAACAATTCTTCGGGTCACCCGACTCAGTATTACATGCTATAAGTGCCGAGTGAATATCATTGGCCCGTTGTGTGTAATTGCTGATCGATGTCTGGGGTGTATCAGTTGTCAGCCTATGCCACTCAACTAACTTCCAGAATTCTTTCTTTTTAATGTACTGAAGGTCTTGGAAGTTGTGACTGCCATCACTGTTCGTGTCTATGGGTGCAGAAGCTACTGCTACAGTGCCTTTCCTAGTGTTTGACAACCTATACATGCTGGCCTCCGGTAGGGCAGCAAGTGGTCTAGAGGCTGTTAAGTCATTGTCTATTTCTGCTAAGGGGAAGATTTCGGAGGGGCTGATGATGCCCCCCCTTGTGTTACTGCCTTCTATTATCAATCTCGGGTCTCCCACTGTGGCTTTCCTGATGGTTTCTTTCATTTCCTCCTGCTGGTTTTCCCTTAACTGGTGTAGTTTATTTCCTTCCCCTGGGCAATTCAGTTGGATGTGTGTGTAGGTGCATTGTGTTGTTGCGCCACACGTTCGGCAGGTCGGGCTTTCACCAATTCCCATCCTATGTGCTCTATGTGGGGATGCCTGTAGGCCTGTGAGTTCCCTGCATCTATAAGCTGTGAAGTACTTGGATGCAATCTTTGATACATCCTTGATTGGTTTCACATGATTCTCCTCCAATAGCCTGAGTGCCCTTCCTTGTCCGTGCATGTCTTTCCACTTTTTGTGGTGGCTCAATCTTTGGAGTCTCCTAATGTGGTTCCTGATGCCTCCCGTTATGGATTGTTCATGAAAGAAGAGAGAAAAATCTAAGTCCCCATCTTCGTCGAACCTGAGCTGTCTCCCGCTGTACCTGAAAGCCGCTCTTTTGGCCGTCCTATCTACTTTGTCATGAAGTCTATCGTTATTGTGCCCTCTGATCCATTTGATCAGGAGTTTCGCCTGTCCCATTGTGTTGTAAAATCCTAATTCCTCCAGAATCAGTCTAATGGCTACCAGGTCCCTTCTGTTCGGCTCTTGCATAAGGTCCCTGACATTTAGGGTTCCAGGGTCACGGTTTACAGCATTGATAGTTGCCATGGAGTCAATCACATGGGTAAGAGGAACCATGGTGTTTAGAATTTCATGCTTCCGATCTTGGAGTAACTTTCTGAGGCCTAAAATTTCTGCAGTAGTAGAGCTAGGTTTATGGATGTTATCTATGATTCCTGCAGTGGGTGAGGTGATAGGTGCTTCCCTTGGTATGTTATGTTTACTCATGACCGGTGTAGGGTCTCCCTCCTCAAATCTCATGTATGCTGCTCCGCAACTTGCAAAAGATGAACTTTTGTAGAGTGATCCGTCACTTGCAAAGTCAAAGCTAACCCTCTTATCTGCTTCGTCCTGTGCGCCCTGTTCTTCATCCTCTGATGCACTCGGGCAGCTGAACTCACTGTTATCCGCTGCGCATGAGTTGTTGCATCTAGCTCTGAAAAGGTCATTGAGTCTATCTCCAACATATGTTAAGTATGTCTCGGCTTCCGGTCCTTCTCTCATGTTGATCCTAGCTGTGCTATTGGCATGCATTCTCAAAAAGTTTTGGTTCACCGGCATTAGGGTTGAACCGTCCTGCAATATGTGATATTCATTAACTGATAAGGTCTTCAGTCCTGTTTTGTCTGGCATGTATGTCCCTTCTTGATTCTTGGTGTACATCTTCAGTTGTAAAGTGCCCAAGCCGGTGTCATGTCTCTGAACTGTGACTAGCTTCATCCCTTCCTGGCCCATTCCTGTCCCTTTCCAGCACATCATGCCCTCCTCCGGGGCTTGCGGTGTGTCTCTGTATTTGGTTTTAACCTTCCGCAGTTCTGCCCCTGACGAGTCACATATAACCTCTGCCTGGAGGGCTAAAAACCAAGATGGAGGTTCTGTTCCTTGTAGGCTATGCTTTGCCCTCAATTCTTCCCAGCTAAGCATAAGCCCTCCACAAGACTGAAGAAAGGAACCCATGTATCTAAGATTCCGGGTTGCAACTAGCATACTTATCTTCTCATACACAGGCTTCGGGAGTGACGAGTAAAGAAAGGTCTGTAGTTCCTCGTAGTCCTGTAGGGTTGAATGCTTTGTGTCTATAGAGTATCCATATTTTGACAATATGTAGCTCACCCGTTTGAACCAGTTCCCGCCTTTATCCGTGGCTTTTTTGAAGGGGAGGTGGTGGGATAAAGGAGAGCCCTGAATTTTTAGTTCCCTCGCTTCTCTTTCCATAACATAACTTGCCATTCTGCTCCATGTGCTGCTGTTGTCTCTGTACAAGTGTGCATTCGGTGTGCCGTGTGTTCCTTGTATGATCTGGTCACTCCAATATTCGTATTCTGTTGTATTGCATAGTGTGATTAAGGTTTCCGAGATGCATGTAGCATGGGCAATGTCTGTTACATTGTCAATCCCCAGTCCTCCTAGTGCGGCCGGTGTCCAGACTAATTGATGGTTTGTGTCTATGGGACAATTTAAGTATCTCAAGACAAAGTTTGCTATTGTGCCATCAATTTCTTTTGCTACATTGTTTGTTTCCGTGCTAATGGTCGATGTAACTTTTAAGGGATATGCCATTCTTGGTACAACAACCGCATTGATTATGTAACGAAGCTGATTCAAGTTTAAGGTTTGTGTTTGAACTGACAGCAGGCTTTGGGTGAGCTTATCCATGAGTATCTGTTTTTGGTGTTCCCATCCGCCATCCAGCGCAAACCAAACCCCTAAGTATCGGTTTGCCTCAGTTCTGTTGCTATATTCAAGATAGGCAGGGGTCTTGGGCGGAAGCCATTCGGACCATGTGTTGGGCCCTTCCTCTCCGTCTTCGATTTTCAGCATACCTCCGGACATGAGTTTCTTTTCCAACTCAATATGCCCTTCATATGCTTTGCCCCTCTGTCTTGCAGGTTTCCTATGGGAGTACTTAGATTTTTTGGCATTAATGGGAATCCCTATGAACCTCATGAACTCATTGATCACCCCGAGCATGTCCTGTACTTCCTCTTTTGATTTCCCTATCAGGATGATGTCATCACAGAAGAATCTGGCAAAAATGTTAGGCGGTGAATTCATGTTCAGCCATTTTCTGTTCTTCTGGGGTGAAGTAGCTCCCGGGTTTCTGGTAGCATCTCTTGGTTTCTCCAGGGCATACCCGTAGGTCTGTTTCATGGGGTTCTTCCCGTTGGCCCTTTCTGCCAGCCAAATGGCCAATATGTCCATGATTGCCACAAACCTGAGGGGACTTAGGACTTCTCCTTGGGGCACCCCACATTCAAGCATCCATTCATCTGTCATGCCTTCAGATGTGAGGACTGATCGGGATGCTTCGGATGTGATGTCCGAGATGATTGTAATGATGTTTTCGGGCAATCCTATTTTCTCCAGTGCTAGTTTGCTCATCCAAAATTCTGCTCGGTCAAAAGCTTGTTTAAGGTCCAGGTAGACAACATGCAATTCCTTGTCGAATCTGTTAGCATCGGAAATAACTTCATTTAGGACTTGCAACGAATCCTCAATGTTTTTATTGGGTAAGAAGGCATCTTGGATTGGGAAAAAGACCGGATGTTTGGATAAAGCCTTCTTTATTCTATTTGCAATGATGGAATTGAACAACTTCATGCCTGTTTCCAGCATGGTGAGTGGTCTGGAATTATCTGAGGTGCACGGTTTGCTTGGATCTTTGGGGATCGGTTGAATGAAGCCCGCTTTTGCTAATCTTGGAAAAGAGCCTGTCCTCAAAATGTTGTTAAACATTTCAAGTATTAATTCCTGGAGGTTTTGGGGTCCCTGTATCCATTGTGCATAATGCATTCCCGATGGGCCTGGGGCTGTGGATACTCCACATGATCCATAGACTGCCTCCAACTCCTTCATGAGTATAGGTTCTGCTAGCTGCTCGGTGACATGCTGAGGTAGTTTGGGGCTGTTCTCTAAGATCGATCTCAACCATGGGGGTAGGTGCTTGGGTGCTTCGGGTCTAGTGGAGAAGAGTTTATTTTCTTTGTATTCTTTTAAGATGGCTTGCTTCCTTTCATTTGCTGTTAGCGGTACCTCACCTTTGTCGTCATATTCTGGGGCTGCACCCTTTTCCGTCCCTTTTTTGTTTCCTAAAGCTCTATCCAGGAAGGCTGAAACCTTCTTTGCAAACAGATGTTGCATCTCTTCCTTCTCCCGGAGCTTCCAGTATCTTATGTCCTTGATTCTGCTCTCTTGGAATGCTTTTGTAACTGTTGGCAGGCTCGCCTCAAGTCTGTTACTCCATGCCTCAGCCGTTTCTTGTGGCTTCCTACAAAGACTGTCACAAGGTATGGTACTGACGAGGCATTCTGTTGCTTCCAAGTCCTTCTCCTTTTCTATCTCTCCCAGCATTCGGTGTGCTTTCCTCAATGACTGAAGCCATTTGTATAGATAGTTTGATGTGGCTGATGGGACCGGCCTTTTGTGCATCTTTTTCCCCCTCGTTCCAAATGCGGCACACGCCGCTTTGTTTGCTGATTCATGGATGAAGTCCCAAGTTTGGTCCGTATCTTCTTTATGGGGACTACAGTTATCCATACTCTTCTTACTGCCCTCCAATTCTTGCTTTTTATTTACTAGTTTTTGTAGTCTTTCTGTATAGGCTTTCCATCCAGTGGCATATTTGAAGTTGTATGCATTGGTTTTGTCAAGGGCTGCTAGGGGTTTGCCGCAATGACTCCAATGCTCTGCTTGCAGGCTCTGGTGCATGCAGATGTCCCATATGTGCCCTTCTCCATGCTCCTTAGGTCCTTCGAGTTTTAAGACTTCAGTGTTTCCCAAGTGAAAGTGTGTTTTGAGGTATTTCAAAACATCTTTTTTCCCATAATTGATTGGGAATTTCAAGCTCCAAATATTACCAATTTTTGTGTAACCATGCTGTGTCACTCCCTCTGGCATACCAATGCCCCTAGAGCGGATGTGTGCGGAGTTCCAAGGTGAGCCCATGTGTATCCACCATTCTTTAGTCTTGTTGTGCCACTTTATGCTACCTTTTGTGCTCGTCAACTTACCCTTCCATGTGCTCAAGTCTTCCTTTAGGTTGTCTCCGTGGATATCCTCCTTTTTCATATTGTAGTCTGTAGTGTCTCCTAGAACAGTGTTTATTACTTGTGCTGCATTGTTTTGTTCAATACTTGCATTTGCTAAATGCTTTATGGTGTATCCATTTTTCTCCAAGATTCTGGCTACAGCAGCCTTTGTAAGCTTTCTAAAACCTCCTACCGTCTCTGTGTGCTCCAGTCTTACTGGGAAACCAGGGTACTTGTCATGTGTAGTGTCATTTGCTCCGTTCAGGCGCGGTTCCTCTGTAGGGGTATGTTTCTGTTTTTCAGGGTGTATCTGCTCTCCTCTGATGTCAATCTGAGCCCAAACTATGCCGTGGTCTGAAACAATGTATGGGTTCATTTCAAGCCAGCCAGCAGCCGCTGTTCTATCTTCCATTCCTTTGTTTGCCATTATATGAGTGAGTTTTGCTTTTGAACTGTTGTTCACAACCCTTGTGAATATCTCATTACATTCTGGATGCATGTGTGTGATAAGTTCTGTTAATGTTGTCCTGTCATCATTGAAGTAACTTAAGAGGTGTTTGTTCTTAGTCTGGTGATCTTTGTATGACATCTGCTGACCTTTTGTTATCCTTTGGCTTTGGGTCAGTGTGCAATTCTTGTCTCCTATTTCTATGTGGGCCTTGTTTCTGTTGTCTCCTGACTTGGCCGCCCAATCCTTAAGGGTTTTATAGAAGTCCTCTTGTTCCTCTTTGAGACTGGCATCGTTCATGTACCCGCTTGCCACCGAAAACGAAAAACCCTTTGTGCCTGTAAACCGAATCATGACTGACCTTTTTTGTGTCCCGTCCACATATGTTGCATTGGGTGTAAGCGGTATATCTTTGGGGTTCCATACTATGAGGGACCCTATACTAGCCTTTTCATCCGTATGTGACATTCTAAAGTTTAAACCTTTCTGGAGCATCAATGTCTTAACCATTGGCATACTTGTGGTTGAGATCTTGGTCTCAGAGACACATATGATGTGTGCTTTTCTGTCCAGCACTAGGTTACAAATGGTCTCTAGCTTAATCATACTATCCTGGTCCTCCTTTGTGTGTCTCAATCCTCTCATATTCATTCCCATTACTATAATGTGTTCCTTTCTCCCTTGAGCTCTCTGTAGTTCCTGCAGCCGTATGTTTTCCGCCTCATTCCGTGAGTGCTTAGCCTTTTGTTTGATGCATCTTCCATCCACTCCGTATAAGTTTTTGTGGAAAAAGATGTTTTCCGTCCGCTCACAATTTTGAACCTTCCTCCTCAGTTTTTTCCCTGCCTGGTACCTCAAGCCCGTGGTTTTGAGGGTGTTTCTTTTTCCCGGGGCATTGGAAGCCATTGCTTTCCCTGTTCTAATACCTCCAACCACCACTTGTTTTTCCCGGGATTCTCTATTTTGAGCTATTTCCTCAGGGGTTATATTCCCATATCTGAGTTGCTCCCTTATTATGGCTACCGCTCCCCTGTTGTTTAGCTTCTCATTTCTAGTGAATTTCCCGAAGCCATGGTGATACTTGATGTTAGAAGTGACCATGCTGTTTATGATGTCTCTTTCTAGCTGGTGCTCTCCTGCATATCTGAGTTTTTGAAGGATTTCCTGAGTTTTGACTGCTGTGTGGAAGACCAGAAGGCCTTTGTTTTGGGGATCGATCTCACATCTGAGACCTAAGTGTTTATATACTGGTGTCTTGTTGTCATGTCCTTCTTTTCCCATTTTTGTGAAAGGTTTGATTAAAAGAACAGTGTTCTTATGTTTCAAGTGTATTGCCAATGTCCATTCCTGACTTTCATGAAGGATATAGGTGTGGTGTTTTGTCTGGAGAAATTTGTTTATGTCATTGTTGTATTCCTGTTGGCTACCGTTTATCATTTCATAAAAGGTGGGCTTGTTGTTGGTGCAAGTAAAGTCTAGGTTCAACTTGGAGCACAGTGTCTCAATGTTGGCTATGGTAATGACTCCTTTCCTGCTGTATACAGGGTTGTATTTTGTAATGTCCTTGTTGGTGTTCCCTCTTTCATCCTTGGGCTGAGTGATCCTGTCTTGGATTATTTCTTGTAGATCCTGAATGTGTAATGTGGCCTCCGAGTTGTGGTGCTCCCCTTCAATGCTCCCTTCCTTTAGATAGGTGAAGAATGGTAAATGCTCGCTCCTGTCACACCATTGCCTCCATTTCTCCGCTGTTCTGATAACCCAGATCCCGCATGTGTGATTATCCAGTTGCTGTCTGAACGTTGATACCTCTACCTTCCAACTTCTCCCGTTTATGGTTTTGTGATGAATTTTCAACCAAGATGAGAGTGCCCCTTCAAGTTTGCTTTGTGTTTCGGTTGTTGTTATTACCCCAAGTGAGTCATAAATATAGGCTTCTATGTGTTTTTCATTTGTAATTCGGAGGGTTATGAGTTTCCAGTGTTCACCGTTGCTCACCCCGAAGTGGGTCCTCAGGTGTTTGCCCAATGCTTTCCTGATGAGGTGTACGAAGCTTGGTTCCCCGGTTTCCAGTTTTGAAAGGAGTTCATCATAGCCTATGGGGGGGATCGAGCTTTTGTCCTGTAGCCTGAGAGCCTCATCTAGCTGTTCAGAATCAATCCCTTCCCCGTTGTGTCCTGTTTTTGCTTCAAGACTGTTATTGTTTAGGGTTGATGACCCAGCGGGCTGCCCCCCTTTTCCCCTCATGATCTCTTTCCTGGTAGATGGCACTTCAGTCATATTGCTTCCGATGTGTATGGCATCTGCCATTTTAATGGATGATGTTGTTGTGCTTGGTTCCAGTTGACCAGGATTCCCCTTTTGTCCATGGTTGTTGGTTCTGTTTGCTTCTGTGTGGGTGTTTGGGTGTTGATTCCTTCCTGCTAGTGTTCTCATTAGCTTTTTCCTTGCGGGTATATGCAAAGGTGTGTTATGGTCATGTTTGGACCGTCTGCCTCTCCTTTGTGTTGTGAAAGTTCTTCCTACTGCATCCTTCATTACCTTGTATCGGGCATTTTGATAAGGTTTTGTCTTATACTGTAGTCTTGTTTTGGTTTTAATGTGTGCCCATTTGATCCAGGTTCTGGGTCCAGGGTTGTTGTTTTTTGTCGGTTTTGCTTTGTTGTGTGCTAGGCAAGATGCCACGTGCCAAAGGAGGATGAGCGGCCCTTGTGATGCAGTGAGTTCCTCTCTCATCCGTTTTCTTTGAAGGGATACATAGCGGGCCATGATGTGAAGAGCGGTGATTAACATACCTTCGATTGGAGTGCTCATCTTGTCTGCTGCTGAGTTTGTCTTCCCGACCATTTTAGCAATTATGTGTTCCTGCATTGGTGCCCAGCCTGTTACTTTGGGGAATTGGCCCACAGATGGTTAGTGCTATTGTCATAGTCAGCTTGCTGCAACAGTATTTTATATATTTTACACAAGACCCGGGGTTTTCTGGGCGATCCCCCGTTGGCAAGGCGGACACCGTGCTAGGCCACGGTGCTCCAACGGGGCAAGTGTACAGGTGTTTTGTTTTTAAAGTTCTGCTTTCTATGTTTGTATGAACTGCTTGCAGCTGTCTGCTCATCCTAAAAAGTTGCTGAGAATCAGGTGAGCTAGTCTCCTGCAGGCTTAACTTAGCCACTAACGGTGTTGAAGGATTTGTTCAGCTTTTTCTTAGTTCCTCCGACTGAGCCAGGGGTGCCTCTGTCCCGCTTCTCCCCTTTCCCCTTCTGTTCAGGGGTGAGGCCCACTTCTCCCCCCTGAAGCATCCTCTCATTGTAACACATGCACTTGATGTGGTTGAGCCTGGCAATCCTGTCTTCTCCGTGAGTGACCGAGCTGCAGTACTCAAAGCCCTGGAAGTAAGAGAGCACCAGCCTCCCCCTTTCCTGGCCCTGTACCAGAACCTGCATCTCGGTGGGGAAATCCATGATTTCCGGGGGTTCATTCCCATCAACCGTATAGTCATCACCACCCTTCTGTAGTGGCTCACCATCCTCCCCCTTCTTCATCTTCAGAAACAGCACCTGTCGTGTGTTTCCCGTGTCCCACGGTCTGTTATCCTCCGATAGTTTTGTAGTGGTTCTTGTTAGACTTGTAAAATTATGTAACACAACCTGCTGCTTTGTGGTGGGCTGAGTTGTGCTCGATGCATGTTTCATTGAATTCCTTGTATTAGCATTTCGGGCTTGATAGGTGGCATGTGTTGTTACCTTTTGATGGTTGTTTGAAATAGGGTGGATGCGGTCATGAGTGTATTTGATGTCCTCCACTAGCTCGGCAGTCATGGGGTGCTTCAGGAGGTAGTTGGCAACATCCTTTGCCTTCATCGGCATCCTGTTCCCCTGCTTGTTCGATGGCTTCCAGGCCCATCGGGCCTCCCAATAGAGGTCACCGACATTGTGCACCCTGACTGTCCAGTCTGTTCCGCTCGCTGTTTTAATCTGAATGAGGTCAAACATCAACTGGGTGTGCTCACTGTCTACATTTCCAATCAGGACGAAAGGTTGCTTTCCTCCTCCGAAGGTCAGTGCTGTTGCTGTCACCAGAGCTGGATTTCCCCCCGCCTTAGAGATTGCAGCGGCTACCACTGTCCTGACCTGCTTCACTTCCTTTCTGGTGATATTTGCATATTTCCTTCCTGTCAGCTTCAGAAATCTGAACTGGCCCTTGAATTGCTCATCCTCTTCTTCCTCCTCATCCAACTGGACTGCATTGGTGAGCTCCCCATTCCGAATTTTGGCTGCAGTCTCCTTAATTGCTTCCCTATCCACCTCATCCCCTGCCAGTGCTGTGTACATTCCTCCACCCTTCTGCCCCTCCTGTTGGTCACACCCACTGTTTGTGAGCTCATGGTCTGTTACCAGCCCCTCCTCTGTCAATTGGTTATGAATAACAATTGTGCTTCTGTTTAAGTACACTGCTGGTGACATACTCTCTTGTGCAATCCTCAAGTGTGTGACAGTGTGACCCCCTACACCCCAAGCATCCTTTATGACCTTTTGCATGGAGTAAACATCTTGCTTGTGATTGGCAGGGAAAGTTGCATTATGAGGCCTTCTAGGCGGCCCGCACTTAATTGTGTCAAAACGTACCTCAGCCTCCTCATCCTCGTCCGACATGGGGTCCTCCTGTAGTGGTCCTTTGCCTGACCCCTGCCATAAACAATCCTCATACGGTTTGATCATACTAATGTTTGTGATTGTCATATTTGTGGCCTCCAATTTACTTAAACCTTGCCCCGCTTTAACTGACATGATTAGTAACCACACAATTTTCATCATCAGGTGCATCCCTGATCCCATCTTCCCCTTCCCTCCTTCAAACAGAATCATCAACAAGTTGTTGTTTTTATGAAGGGTTGGTTGCTTCCTATTCTTTGCTATGTTACTATTAAATCTTTTGAAATTACCATGGCGACATCCCTCCTTCTTCCTGGCTGTCTGGTTCGTGGTCAGGGCTCACTAGATCATAGGTAACTTTGACCGGATTGTGCTCGGGGGTACTCGATTCTTCTTCTTCACTGTCATGATCTATTGAATGCTCCGGGCTGACTAAGTCATAAGTTACATGGGATGGGTTGTGTTGCGGTGTGAGATAGACTTCTTCTTCTGTGTCTGTTTCAGTTTCCTCGGGAGTTACTGACAGCGGTGTGTCAGACATCGGTGACATCCACACCTGGGCCTCTGCACCATCCGCGGGGGCCACAAACTCCTCCGTCCCCTTCTCCTGCAGTTTTGTTACAGACATTCCTTTTAGTCCCCTTTGTGCTTTGTTTGCTATTTCAATGAAACAAATTTTGTGGTTTGTGTTCAAACCACCAATGCTTTGTGATTTGTAATATCTGCTCGGTTTGTCATTGTTTATCATCACGTGCTCCATGCCTTGTGTTCGGGCATTCGGGGTTGACTGCTCCCTAGCATGTGTTTTTGGATCTAACTCCACATCCTCCTTGTCCCGTGTTCTGTTTTTCATGGTCGGTTTGCTTGCTTTCTGTGTTTTCCTTAATGGACTCCATGTTTGAACTTCACTTGTTCTATGCTCTCTAACATCTGCTTTATATTCCAACTGCCTATGCTTATTAACCTGTGTTCCGTACTCCATTTGCTGATGCTTTGTGCTTTCTGCTCTCTGCTCGGGATGACCTAGTTCTGTGCTCTGTGCATTGTGGAACAGTTGTGAAAAGCGTGGTCTATTCAGCAATGTGATGCTCTTGTTGCATGTAACATGGGTTGTCGGCAAGTCTTGTCTCGAGGCAGTACCCCAGGTTACCTCTAATTGCTGATTTGATGGGTGTGAGGCTATAGTACAGATGTTTATGATTGCAAGTAATACTTGAAGAATAATAAAACTTTCAAGAAATTTTTTGACTTCAATCATTTTTCTATCATTGTTCCTCATACTGATCCCTCGGATTCAGTGTCGGTATTCTGGCGCCAGTTAGCACCATTGCACCTGCAAGTCATGCAACAGAGGGGCAGCCCGTACTTGTCGTACTTCCTGATTCTACGACGGGTACGGGCTTGGCTCCCAATCCTCAGAGGGCGCCCAGCCTCGTCTAAGGGGTATTCAGGGTAAGCCAGTCTCGCCCGGGCATAAGCCAAAGCCCAGGTATCGCGGACGTCTCCGTCAGGCTCATGCTCAACCAGGGCATAAGACATGGCGTCCCATTCTCTACCTAGCCTTGCAATAGTGTCTACTACTGAAAACTCGAAAGCCGGATCTTCTTCCTCAGTCTCCTCTCCCTCATGCTCTTCTTCGATGACGTCCGCCTGTTCACTCATACCCGAACTTGTTTTCAGGCTACGTGTTGTGGCTTGTGGTTTCTTGCTGCTTTTGTTTTGTGAGTGAGGATTGTTTGTTGTGGCTTGCTGAGGGGCTCTTGATGGGAATATTTCAATGCAAGGTGCAATATGGCCTTGTGCAGCCCTATGCTTTGTGTGCTGTCTGCATGTAATTCCAGTTCTGTGTCCTGATTTCAAACTGATCATGTATCTGACCATATGCCTGTGCTGTCCGAGCCCGAGCCCTTGTGTTTTATACTTTGTGTTCCGCCTGCCCCTGTTCCGTGTTAAGCATTCCGTACTTTGTGCTCTGTACCTAGTGCTCTGTGCCGTGTGTTGGGTTTTCTGATTGTTTGTGATTGATGTTACACGTCCAATATTCTGTGCTGGGCCTTTCTGCTTTCTGTGGTTTGTGCCCATTGTTTTATGTTTCAACTGTATCTGCTCTGTGTGCTGATTACGGTGCTTCCTGACCCAATTCAGTTTACTATGATTAGTTCTCCTGCTTCCTCTATAGTTGTTCTGGACTGAATTTAGCAGTGATCTGCAATTTATGCATTGTGCTTTGTGCTCATGAAGCCTCTGTTCTATGTTATCTGCTTGCTGCTTTGTGCTTGGCTTTCCCCCTTTTTGTGTTCTGTGCTTTTTGTTTGGGATGTTTTTGTTTTGTGCTCTAGCTTCTGTGCTCCGGTTGTCCACATTCCTTACCATGTGTTTAAGTTGTGCAGAGAATTTGCTCCTTGTTCTGTGCTCCATGTAAGGTTTGCCATTGCTTTGTGCTCTATATCCTGTACTCTGTGCTTTGTATTGCATAATCTGTGCTCTGTGCTTATTGTTCAACCTGCCTACAACCTGAGCTTTAAGATTGGTGCTTTTTGCTTGGCCCTTCCACATTCTGTGATCTGTGCTTTGTGTTCTATGCTTCTGCACCTGCTGTGTGCTATGTGCACTGTGTTTAGTGCTCATATCTTCCCAAAGTTCTGTGCTCTTTGCTCTATGTTGTATGGTCTGTGCCCATGCTTCCCTTTTACTGTGTGCTATGCTTTGAGCATGAACTATCCTTACACAGTGCTCTGTGTTCTTTAATCCGTGTGCCCATTCTCTTTGTTTTGTGCACCCATTTCCCAATCTGGGTGATTTGTGCTTTGTGCTTCGTGCTTGCATTGTTCTTGCTTTTTGCTTAATGTACCCATTCCCCAAATGCCAAGCTATATGCTCACTATTTTGTGCTTTGTGCTCGATCTGCCTATACTCCGTGTTTTGTGCACTATGTTTGGTGCAGCCATACTCCGTGCTCAATGCTTTATGCTCCGCCTGCTCGTGCCCCGTGCTTCGGGCTCTGGGCTCGAGTCGCATAGTTCTGATTTTAGTGCCATTTTCCTGTAAGAGGCAATGAGGGGCGGTGAGGGGCGGTGAGGGGCGGTGAGGGGCAGTGTGGGGCGGTGAAGGGCGGTGAGAGCCATTGAGGGGCGGTGAGGGACAGTGAGGGGCTATGGGGGGGCAGTGAGGGGGCAATGCGGGGCATTGAAAGGCGGTGAGGGGCAATGAGGGACGGTGGGTGGCAGTGAGGGGTAGTGTGAGGCGGTGAGGGGCAGTGAGGGCAGTGAGGGGGCAATGAGGGGTAAGGGAGGGCAATGAGGGCCATTGAGGGGCAGGGGGCATTGAGGGACAATAAGGGGCAGTGAGGGGCGGTGAGGGTGATGGAGGGCAAAAAGGGCAATGAGGGGCGGTGAGGGGCGATGAGGGGCAGCGAGGGGCGGTGAGGGACAAGGAGGGGCAGTAAAGAGCAGTGAGGGGCGGTGAGGGGCGGTGGGGGACGGTGAGGGCGGCGAGGGGTCGGTGAGTGGCAATGTGGGCCGGTGAGGGGCAGTGAGTGGCAGTGAAGGGCAATGAGGGGCGGTGCGAAGCGACGAAGGGCGGTGAGGGGCATTGAGGGCCTATGAGTGGCATTGAGGAGCAGTGAGTGGTGAGGGGGGGGGAGTGAGGGGCCGTGAGAGGCAATAGGTGGCAGTGAGGGGCAACAAGGGACTGCGGTGAACAGTGAGGGGCTGTGAGGGGCGGTGAGGAGCAGTGAGGGGCAATGAGGGCAATGAGGGGCAGTGGGGGGCGGTGGGGGGGCGATGAGGGGCTGTGAGGGGCAATGAAGGGCGGTAAGGGGCAGTGAGGGACTGTGAAGAGCGGTGAGGGGCGGTGAGGGGCCATGAGAGGCAGTGAGAGGCGGCGAGAGGCTGTGAGGGGCTGTGGGCTCCATGCCATGCGCACTATGTTTGATCTGACCAGACTCCGTGCTCAATGCTTTATGTTCCACCTGCTCATGCTCGGTGCTTCGGGCTCTAAGCTCGGGTCGCATAGCTTTGGTTTTAGTACCATTTTCCTGTGAGAGGCGGTGTGGGGCAGTGAGGGGTGGTGAGGGGTGGTGGGGGGCACGAGGGGGCGGTGAGGGGCGGTGAAAGGCAATGAGGGGCTGTGAGGGGTGATGATGGGCAGTGAGGGTCTGTGATGGACAATGAGGGGCGGTGAGGGGCAATGAAGGGCAGTGAGAGGGGGCAATGAGGGGCAATGAGGGGCAGTGGGAGGCGGTGAGGGGCAGTGAGAAGCAATGTGTGGCATTGAGGGGCAGTGAGGGGCAGTGGGGGGCGGTGAGGGGCAGTGAGGGGGCGGTGAGGGGCAGTGAGGGACAGTGGGGAGGTGAGGGGCAGTGAAGGGCAAAGAGGGGCGGTGGGGGTTCAATGGGGGCTGCGAGGGGGCTGTGAAGGGCATTGAAGGGCAGTGGGGGGCAGTGAAGGGGGGCAGTGAGGGGCAGTGAGGGACAATGAGGGGCGGTGAGGTATAATGAGTGGCAATGAGGATAGGCAGAGAGGGGCAGTGGAGAGCGGTGATGGGCATTGTGTGTTTTAGTTTCAAGATGAATGAAGTGTTTGTGTGGTGTGTTGTTATTGGGGAAGGCGGGTATTGGGGGAGGGGTTTTTGTCTTTACCTGGCCATTGTTCCGGATCTTGTATTTCGGGACCTGATATTCCCAGGCCTGGTGAAGAGTGTCGGACTCAAGAAAGAAGGAGACCGTCAGCAGCATGTGTTGCTCATTGATGTTGGATCCTGCTTCCCCCTTTCCAGTTTCCCCAATGTAAGCAAGGGGTTCTTTGTTTCTTTGAAGGGTGATGTTGCTATACTTACACCTTACTGCTGTCAGCAAGTTTCTCCTAATGCTCAACGGTGATTCTAAAGTAACAGAGATTCCTCTTATGGTGTGGGATTTAAACTCACCCGTCGCCCCACAGGCCGCAAGGTATCTGTTAATCTTTCCCTCCGGTCCTTCCTCGTAACCCAAACCTCTAAGCCCATCAGCCGAGAGCTTTACCCGCTCCAGGAAGACCTGTGACAACCCGCTATCTTCCGCCCTCTTAATTTCTCTAGCAACAACAAGTTTTACAGGATTAAACAACTGTTCTTCACACAAATTCAATGCCTCCCACTTCCTAATTTTGCTGTTTGTGTTTTCGGATGTGCACAAGTAGTTTCCCCCTTGCTTAATGGAGGTTGTAATTGTGGTTCTGCCGTTTCTTCCGGGTTCAGGGCGTTGCGTGCCCCTTTTAAGATTCCAAGGATGTTTGTCGGTTTCTTTCGGTTGTTTCGGTTTGTGTTGTGGTCCTTTGTCCAATGCTGAGTTATTTTCCGTGGTTTTACTTTTGAAACACTTGTTCCGGTTAATTCTACGGTGTGTTCCGAAGATGCCCTTGGCGCAGGTAGTGTTCACGTGTTTTAAGATGAAACAAACTGAAACACAAAGCTTATCGATTTCTTTCAATTTGTGCGTCGTGTGTTGCGTTACTTTACCCGATGCTTGCTTCAATTCCGTGGCTTCTCTTGTGATGCTCTTGTTAGGGTTGATTCTACGGTGTGTTCCTACAATGCTCTTAACGCAAGTAATTCTCACGTGTTCTGGAATGGAACAAACTGAAACGTAATGTTTATTGATTTCCTTCGGCTTTTGTGTCGTGTGTTGCGTTAGTTTGTCCAATGCTTGCTTGATTTCCGTGGTCTCTCTTTTAGTGCTCGTATACGAGTTGATTCTACGGTGTGTTCCTATAATGCTCTTTCCGCAGGTGACTTTCGTTTGTTCTAGAATGAAACAGAATGAAACAAAGTGTGTAATTCTCTCCTTCCGTTGTTGTGTTGTGTGTCTGGTTGCTTTGTCTAATGCACGCTTGGTGTTCACAAGTCTGCTTTGTGAACTGATGCGTGTAACTCTATGGGGTGTCTCTCCAATGTTCCTAGCGAAAGCAATTCTCTCGTGTTCTAATTTGAGACAAACTAAAAAGAGATGCTTGGCGAGCTCTCTCCTTTGCTGTGTCGTGCGTTTCTCCTTTTCCAATGCACTTTTACCGTTAGTGTGTTTGCTTTGTGGGCTATTAGTCCAAGTAATTCTACACTTTGCTTTTCCAATGCTCCTTGCTTGAGCGCTTTTTGCATAATCTCGAAGCAGGCTGTTTTTTATTCTTGATTCAACTTCCAGTTTAAGGCTCTCCGTAGCTTTGACCGGTTTCGGAGTATGGAGTTCCGCTTTGATCAAAAAAGCCGTCGTGATGCTAGGCTTTTGGAATGTCGCTCTATGAGTTTCCTTGACTGGAGTTAAGACGTTCACAATGAAAAGTAAAACAAAGTAAAACAATTTAAACGTCTTTAGCGCAATCTCTCAACCTTGAAATTTTGAAAAGCAATGGAAGCGAGGCTTACCTCTGCTATCCATAGCGCGTAATCTTCGAGCCCTCGCTCCGCTGTGAAGCACGCCAGGTAGTTCTCGACGTTCACGGTTTTACCTTTAATGACAACCGTGAGGGCGTCTTGGAGCTTTCCAATGGCGGGGTGCTTTCTTCCTTGGTTTGCGATGAAGTGTTTCAGGAGAACCGCCACGTCTTGCGCCTTCTTCAGAGCAGCCTGAGTGAAGGTTGCCATATCTGCACACCAATTCCTTTCCCCTCTGAGCTTCGAGTTTTTACTCGAATTATGCAAACGAACAATCAAAAACTTAGTCTGTTAGTCAGTGGTCAGTAAATATCCGCCCCCTTGAGCACAGTTAAGTGCTCAAAAAGGGGCGGCGCGATTAAAGGTCGCTCGTTGTCGCCTTCACTGCCCTACGGATCCTAGGATCCATAGGACTACAGGTTTTTAAAAAATAAAGGGCAAGTAAAGCAAGATAAAATATACCTTTGGTATACTTAATTAGCTTTACTGAAAAATTTCAACACAAAAGGTACTAAACCCTAAAAAAGAGGTTAGTACGCTGGCGGCAAAAATTCGAACTGAAAAAATCGAGTGTTTAGTAGGCTTTGTTTATGAAGCGACGGGCATATCATTTTTAATTCCACAATATTACGGAACTTGCTCGCGCAGCCACGATCGCCAACCGTCACTTGAGACCGTACCTACAAGGACCACTCCGTCGAATTTATAAATTCGACGGACCCATTTACGTACGACAATCGTACTCTGGTATTCCTTTTATTCGATACGACATCCGGGATAAATTATTCCGAATACGCAGACTGGTCAACAAGCGTTTATTTTCCCGTACTCAAGGTCATTGCGCCGGTATCGTAACCACGTGCTCGGAGTGCAACGCTTTATCGAAACTCAATACAGCGATTAACCCACTCGGCTAAGACGACGGGAAATGGCATACGGACATTACACCGGGGATCGATCCAGCACGGTCGAAGTAATATTTCAACTTATTCCGGCTAGCTATCCACTCGGCTAATCCACCATGGCGATGAAAAAATCGAGTGTTTAGTAGGCTTTGTTTATGAAGCGAACGGGCATATCATTTTTAATTCCATAATATTACGGAACTTGCTCGCGCAGCCACGATCGCCAACCGTCACTTGAGACCGTACCTACAAGGACCACTCCGTCGAATTTATAAATTCGACGGACCCATTTACGTACGACAATCGTACTCTGGTATTCCTTTATTCGATACGACATCCGGGATAAATTATTCCGAATACGCAGACTGGTCAACAAGCGTTTATTTTCCCGTACTCAAGGTCATTGCGCCGGTATCGTAACCACGTGCTCGGAGTGCAACGCTTTATCGAAACTCAATACAGCGATTAACCCACTCGGCTAAGACGACGGGAAATGGTATACGGACATTACACCGGGGATCGATCCAGCACGGTCGAAGTAATATTTCAACTTATTCCGGCTAGCTATCCACTCGGCTAATCCACCATGGCGATAAAAAAAAATCGAGTGTTTAGTAGGCTTTGTTTATGAAGCGACGGGCATATCATTTTTAATTCCACAATATTACGGAACTTGCTCGCGCAGCCACGATCGCCAACCGTCACTTGAGACCGTACCTACAAGGACCACTCCGTCGAATTTATAAATTCGACGGACCCATTTACGTACGACAATCGTACTCTGGTATTCCTTTTATTCGATACGACATCCGGAATTATATTCCGAATACGCAGACGGGTCATCAAGCGTTTATTTTCCCGTACTCAAGGTCATTGCGCCGGTATTGTAACCACGTGCTCGGAGTGCAACGCTTTATCGAAACTCAATACAGCGATTAACCCACTCGGCTAAGACGACGGGAAATGGTATACGGACATTACACCGGGGATCGATCCAGCACGGTCGAAGTAATATTTCAACTTATTCCGGCTAGCTATCCACTCGGCTAATCCACCATGGCGATAAAAATCGAGTGTTTAGTAGGCTTTGTTTATGAAGCGAACGGGCATATCATTTTTAATTCCATAATATTACGGAACTTGCTCGCGCAGCCACGATCGCCAACCGTCACTTGAGACCGTACCTACAAGGACCACTCCGTCGAATTTATAAATTCGACGGACCCATTTACGTACGACAATCGTACTCTGGTATTCCTTTTATTCGATACGACATCCGGAATTATATTCCGAATACGCAGACTGGTCAACAAGCGTTTATTTTCCCGTACTCAAGGTCATTGCGCCGGTATCGTAACCACGTGCTCGGAGTGCAACGCTTTATCGAAACTCAATACAGCGATTAACCCACTCGGCTAAGACGACGGGAAATGGTATACGGACATTCCACCGGGGATCGATCCAGCACGGTCGAAGTAATATTTCAACTTATTCCGGCTAGCTATCCACTCGGCTAATCCACCATGGCGATAAAAATCGAGTGTTTAGTAGGCTTTGTTTATGAAGCGAACGGGCATATCATTTTTAATTCCATAATATTACGGAACTTGCTCGCGCAGCCACGATCGCCAACCGTCACTTGAGACCGTACCTACAAGGACCACTCCGTCGAATTTATAAATTCGACGGACCCATTTACGTACGACAATCGTACTCTGGTATTCCTTTTATTCGATACGACATCCGGAATTATATTCCGAATACGCAGACGGGTCAACAAGCGTTTATTTTCCCGTACTCAAGGTCATTGCGCCGGTATTGTAACCACGTGCTCGGAGTGCAACGCTTTATCGAAACTCAATACAGCGATTAACCCACTCGGCTAAGACGACGGGAAATGGCATACGGACATTACACCGGGGATCGATCCAGCACGGTCGAAGTAATATTTCAACTTATTCCGGCTAGCTATCCACTCGGCTAATCCACCATGGCGATAATTTCCATCATCTGACCTTCGCCACTCCGACGACCAATAAGGACCCGCAGTAGCGGAAAGGGACCGACCCGAGGACGAAGGGGCGCCGAACCCGAGGACCGCGCTTCATAAATAACTCTGTCACGATTTGTGCTCAAGACGAGACGCAGCCTGCCGCGAAGCAATAGGAAGCTGCGGAGCAGAAACGAAGAGAAGACCCGCGAATGCGGAAGGGGACCGACCCGAGGACGAAGGGGCGCCGAACCCGAGAACCGCGCATCATAACTGCATGCAATAGAATCATATGTAACTCGGTGGATCAGGCGATAGCCACCGCTTAAGGGGGGAGGAGTTGTGCCAGGAGGTATTTATAGATCCTGCATGACATGATGACGAACCGATTCGAATGTACATTAGGCGGGAATATACAGACGAATCGAATATCGATGTCTGTTGAAGCAATGATAAAAGGGAAGCCGACGGCTGTCGGCTTAGCCAGTTTACAATTGATACAGACCTACAGTTCTAACACAACTAACACCGATTATCGTACATTACCCTATGTATACATTCTCAAGTATAGCCCGTGATACACAATGATATGCTCCTATCTCATCCATAGACACTACATCCATCCACTCTCGTAATCTGATAGATGCATGTACCGTCATCAGTGTCCTCACGGATAAGCTAGTACATATCCAGTGTAATCATAATAACCGACCGTCATTCCGTAGCTATGCCTTGCACCGACCCGGTGCAATTTTCCTCAAGTTCCTGCAGCACCTACCTCCCGCGGTCGTCCTACTGGTAGTGCACCCACCGAGATCGCTGAGGGTGTTGATCCCGAGAGTCTGGACGCTGACCTCGACGAGTTGGATGATGACGAGTATGAGAGCGCAGAGGAGGAGCTTGAGACTGAAGTGGAGGAGCTTGCGTCCGACACTGAGGAAGGGTGCGAGATCCCGAGCCGTTTGGGGAGACTTACTACAAGTTTAAATGGTCCAAGGTGGCAGATGAGGTTTCTCAAGACCAGAGGGTGCAAGATGGCGGCACCACAAATATCAGGCAGCCGCGCGTTCTCTGGGATAACAGTGGTCTGGATGATGGAGTTATGGCGACTGGATACTTGAAGTATTTTTTGTTATTTTTCCTATCTTGCTCCTGCATATTTGGATTACTAAGATGCAGTTAGCTGGCAGCGCTCGCTATGGCGACAGTTTCATGTCTGGTAAACGCAAGCTGAGCGTTGGGCTTTTTCTATGTTGGTTGAGAGTATGGGTGGTTATGCTTGTCAACCCAGGGCTCCAACGTCACGAGTATTGGAGGAGCACCCCAGACCCGCACACGATCTTGCCAAGCCATGACCTGACGCTTCTTTGTTCTCTGTCACGGCATGATTTCGATAATATCTTAAGTGTTTTCAGCATGCCTACTTACACAAATGACACCCCTTTTGTTGGGGCCGATTCATCAGACACTTCTGGACCACCGCCTGGCACACCGTCGGGGGATACACTGTCCCATTTCCGACGTTTTTTTGACGCCTTAAACGAACGCTGGGCCAAGGTTTTCAAACCTGGCACTTTTCTGTGTTTGGATGAGAGTATGTTCAAATGGTTAGGGCGATTTCGGATGCCTGGCTGGATGAAAGTAGGGCGCAAACCAGACAGTATAGGTCACGAGTTAAAGACCATGGCGTGCGCAGCCAGCAAAGTACTTTTTAAGTTTGAATTGCAAGAGGGCAAGATTCCTGATAACGCTAAAAAATATGTTGCTGAGTTTGGCGCGACTACTGCTCTTACTTTGCGAATGCTTGAGGATTTCAGATCTGCTGAACATATTTTGATCGCCGATTCTTGGTTTGGGTCTGTGAAGGCGTGCTTGTTGCTGCTTTCGTGGGGAATATACAGTATATTAAACATAAAAACGGCGCACAAGTTTCCCCCCAAAAAACAGTTGCTCTTTGAGTTAAAGGATAAAGAGAAGGGTTCTCGTGTGTGTTTCCCTACCGCAGTACCTATGTTTCCCAGCCGCCCAGCGAAAACGATCTTTGCTGTGGCCCACAAAGGCCCAGGGAACATGAGCGAGAAGCACAAGAAGTCTACAGGTTGGGGAAAAGACGCTGTGGGCGTCCCTTTACTCCTAGTATCATCTGTTGGCACAACTCTCCCTGGCACAGATAGAGAGTACCGTTCGCACGTTCCAGATCAGAGCGTTCCTGGAATGTTAAAAATTACTCGTAAAATCGTCAAGCAGCCTATCGTTGTAGCCTTTTGGCGTCTCATATTTCACATTATCGACGGGCACAATCGACAGCGAACTGGGACTGTCGCCATGCATGATGTCTGGCGGACTCAGAGTTGGGAGAATCGAGATTTTGGGGAGTTACTTATGATCATCATAGTAAATGCTTTTAATCTATGGAAGTTTTGTGACGCGGTTGGCAAAGATGTGCAGGCCGCTGTGCTTGCGGGCAAGAAAGTTCAGCCCATGCAACAGTTTTTGTCCACTCTTTGCCACGAGCTATTTAACAACCGTTTTTTGTCCGCAGAGGATCGGACAGATGCAGATCTTAAAAGCACTCCTGAAAAGACTGCACAGGACAATACTTCCCCAGAGTCGACACGCAGCAACGTTTCAAAACAGTCTGCGGACAACTCTCAGCCCCAACGCACCCCTGGTGTTGGACACGTTCCTGTGGACATTGCAGGTCAGAGTCAGATCAGTGGTGCCACTGTTGCGGAAGTTCTTAAATCGGTATGTCTTCCTCAACCACTGCCCACTGGTATGCAGGGCAAATGTGGTGTCCCTGGTTGTGCCTCGAGAACGTATGACAAGAAAACGAACACATATCGTGACTTTCCATACAAAACGTCGACCAAGTGTGGGCGCTGTCACTTGAAGTTGGCAGACGGGAAGGAGACGAGCGCTTTTGTTTGCAGCCCCCTGTCTGGTCGTACTTGTTGGTTTAAGCATATCTTACATGCTCAGGAGTGTGGTCACGCCCACATACAACGACCAACAACCAACACCGGGAAACGTAAGACAGAGGAGTATGAAGGGCTGAACTCGATGCAGAGTGCAATAGCCTCTGCGAGTATTCTATCTCCTGTACTATCTCCTGACTCAGTAAAGCGCAAGGTTGGGCGCCCTTCAAAGGCACAGAAGCGTCAATAACTTTCCACATAACTTTTATTCCCTTTTGATATAACGAACAGTCTATGAAAGACATGCAAGTGTTTTGAGGAATATGGTATGCAGAGTATTGGTTGAGTGCTATAATACACATAATTATTGTGACCAATGAAAATGTCAATTTCCTTAGAAACTGCCTGTTTGAGCACTGTTGAGTACGCCTTGGGGACATGATAGTATCTACTAGATCTGATGGGCAAGCTGTTTCCCATCAATATTGGGATGTGATCTGGTGTTTTTGCTACGAATTTGTGGTGATAACATCGAAAAATATTTTTTGGGGGAACTTAGCGCGGGAGGGGGCACTACAGGGGAGCTGAAATCAGTCCTGGCTCAAAATTTGGGTGTTACAGCCATACACATACAGATTTTTTACATTCCTATCGTGCATAATGTACACAAATGTCACATAACACTTTATAGGTCACACAGTTCCAAGTATTGAGGAAGTTATGGCTGTTTAGGGTTTGGGTTTGGGTGTGCGGAAAATGATATGTTTGAGGGGCCGCCAACAACCACGCTTGGCGATAGGAATGGCGCACTTTATGCATGCTATGCATATGGAAAGGCCATGAGCAAGTAAAGCTGTCATCTATACATATATATCGAATTTTAGAAGCCTTCACGACCGCCATACTGTGACTTATGTGCTTATGTCACACGTTCGCACGGAGCCAATTCAACAATTTTCGTCCTTAAAAAAAGCGAATTTCGGATTTCTGGCGGGTGTGGATCATATTCCATCACCGCGAGGGCCCTAATTCATATCAATCACGCAAGTGACTCGCTAGATATCTTCAATACTATCCAATATCGAAACATGATGGTTGGTTTGACCTCCAAGGCCTCGCATGAGGGTCTCTCAAGGGTTGTAGTGTTCAGTACTTGTGACAGTACTGAGCAAAATAAATTATTTTCAGGCATTTTACCCCTCGAAAGCGCGCTCAAAATACACCACCTTAAACTTGATGGTGGCATGTATACATGTTTTCAGAAATTCAAAAGGGTCATAAATGAATTTTCTGAGATGTGGTTTGACCTATATGACCAAGTTTAATGCCGGCTACGTCTATTTTACTACGGTACTTGTAACAGTACTGAAGCTCCGGGCAGTAGCCATATACAGTGGGCAAGTGATATACTCGGATATGTGATAAACCAGAATACGGATAACTCGAAAGTCCACAGAACCGCTAACGGCTGTCCAGATATAGCCGTTAGATTTTAGGGTTTAGGTCACGGAGCCAGATCTGAATCTGCTACGTGTGACACACGTAACTAGAGACAGTCTAACTACTAGGGGGTCTAAGCACTGCTAGGGTACCCCATACCAGCACACCACCACTGTCGAGAGAGCAGTGGTGTCACTACCTAAACGGTAACTAAATCAACGAATGCCAGAAGGCAGAAACAAGCTAAGCGGGAGGCCGGTGCATGATAAATCTGCCCGGACGGTCCCCTTCAGCAACACGAAGCTAATTTACAGTCTGAAACTAGCTAACGTAGCTGTACCCGTGATACTAGTCTACTACGTGCGGAAAGCGGTGGAGCATCTCAGATTCTATCTCCCCCCGTAGGGCTCGAAAACCGCGAATTCTGAAACACAAGTTCTCGTTGGCCCCGATCTCGCTGCGGCCAGGTTCCGGGTCCTCTTAGAAGTCCTCGGTGGCGGCATCGAAGGCGACAATGTCGTGCTGTGACACCACCAACCCCTGTGCGGGTGGCGTCGCAGAGTCGAAGTCAATCTCGGAGTGCAACGGTTGCGCGAATTGCGCGGCGACAACCGTTGCGTCGCACTCGTCGGTCAGGAACACGAACGTGCAGAAGAAGAGAGTAGAGAGGAGAGCCGTCTGGAGCAATCCAATCTTGCGACCACCACCAATCCTCTGGCGAGGTGGCGGTGGCTGCGGCGGAGTCGCATCGCGCTCGAGGGAGTCGTAGAAGGCGTCGTACACTCCCCCTTCCGCGGCAGGATTCTGGAAGTAGCTGTAGCCTCCAAGAGCGTGAGGGTCGCGGTACACGGCGGTCTTGTTTCGAGGATTGCCGCCATGGATCTCGGCGTGCTCCTCCCACGCCCTCAGGCGTGTCGCCTTTGCTTCAGCTCGTGACAGCGGAACAGACAGCACCTCCGCTGTCTCGTCTTCGTCCTCGATCTCGCAGGCATCCTCGTTCTCGGTCTCGTCGAACGGGTCCGTGGCGAGGGTGAAGCTGTCGAAGTGTGCGCCCACCGCAGGCGTCATGTCCAACACGGGGCTCACGTAGTTCGCCCACCTGTCAAAGGTGCCAAGTGCGCGATCGTCGTTGTGCACAATCGTAGGCGTTGTCTTGACGGTGGGGATGATCTTCGCGGTCTTCTCGGCGGTGAAGGCAACGCGAGGAGGGTCGTCGGCGGGCTTCGAGTCCTCGAACACCACCGAACGTGCGGCCAGAGGCGGGTCTACGGTGAACTTCACCGCAGAAATCTCTCGTAGGCCAGAATATTGTGCTCGAAGGGAATGTCCATCAGAGCGGGTGTCGTCGTGCGAGGCGAAGGTGTTGGCGGTGGGTCCCTTTGTGGACTTCCGCCTTGCCGTAGTAGTCGCAGAGCTCGGCGAAGGCCTCGTCGTCTTCGTCGTCGAATGCGCTCTGCATCTCGGCCGTCACGAGCTCGGCGAGGTGCGCGGCCTTGACGTTGTCGTCGTTGGCGTTGCACAGGTGCATCGAGAGCTCGGGGCAGTCGCTCGCGGAGTGATAGCAGCAGGGTATCGTGCAAGCGGGGACGAAGGTCTCGGTCGCCACGTGATAAGCGGAGTCCACGGTGGACTTCGCTCCAACTCGATAGAAGGCGCCCTTGCCTTTGCCCTTCCCCTTTCCTCGTTGGCCTCGCCCACGATCATGTCGAGCGTCGACGAAGTTCTTCTCGAAGAAGGAGCGTCGGTCGTGCTCTCCTTGGCCTTGTCCGCGCCCGCCCTTGAGATCCTTAATCTCTTGGCGAACGGCGGAGAGCTCCTTGCGCATTTCGCGCACAAGGTCTAGCAACGCGGTGTTCCCGCAGTCGCTCGTGGCGTGTTGATCTCCTCGTCCACGGTCGTTGTCGTAGTAGACGGCCGCGAGGGGAATGGTCTTGATAGACGTGTTCTTCTTGTACGGTCCTTCGTGAGGGATTTGAACTCCTCACGAAGGCGGCTTTGCAAGTCCAAGATGTCGACGGAAAGGCGTTGGTCAACACGACGGTACTCGGCGCGCATGGCGGAAAAGAACACGGAGTCGAGGGAGGCGAGAAAGTGCTTCTTCACGACGTCGGGCTTGAGCGGAACGCCCAATTGGTGAGCGGCGTCCGCAACGAACTCGTTGAACTTGCGGATACCGGCGTCGGGGTCCACGTTCGCCTCGAAGCGGTGGTCGATCAAAGACTTTAACGCGTCGAGGGGCTCGGTCTGGTCGTCGAGGCGCCGGGAAATCTCCAGCAAGGCACGCTTGCCATCGCTGGGGAACTCCCGACCAGAAGAATCAAGCCAAGCTCGGGCATCGGACCCGGGCTTGATGAGGTGCTCGAGGGTGACGTAAAGAAGATCGTTGGCGTCCTCGGAGCACTCGACGGTGGAGTCAGTGAGGCGAAATAAGTCCACGAAGTAGTCGATCTCGTTCACGAAGTGCTTCTCGATAGCCTCCACCAAGTGAAACCAAATCAGATCGGCGTGCTTCTCGCCAGCGGTGAAGCGCGCGTCCTTTGCGCCAAGGACTGAAGAAAGAACGTTCTTCGCCACCGTTCCTTCGAATCCTTCCTTGCGCAGCTGCCTGATAGCCTTCTTCGCAGCAGCGGTGATGACTAATCCAGGCGTCGCCGGGGTCTTCGCGTAGTGCGCCCCGGGGTCGATAGTGAAGATCGTGTCAAGGCGAATGCGCCTTGACACTGGAGGTGGAGCTGAAAGCGCCACCGGTTGCGAACCGGAAGGGTTCGGCGTAGATGAAATAGGAGTAGGTGTACTCATATCTGATGATTCCTCGTGGAGCGCCCGCCAGGGCGCCCGGCGAGCCCTAATAAATCAAACGGAGCGAAAAGCAAATAACGAAATGTGGCGTCAGGGTTCTGGTCGAAAATGTTGGACTCAACGTGGTCGCTCTGGCGCGCATGCTACTAAGGGAGGGAGCACAGCATCACCAGTCCCTTTTCACGTCCAGAAATGCGGTGTCGTTCGTCGTCGTCCAAGTCGTAGTACTCCGATCCAACCAGAAACGTCCCTCGCCTCAAAACGCGAAACCGCTCAAATCATCAGAGCGTCTAGCGCCGGGCACCGGTGTTGGCGCCCCAACCCGCGGGTGTTTAGCCAATCATGGCTAAAACAATCAGTGGAAAGTGTGGATGAGGTCCACTACCTGTGAGTATACAGTGGGCAAGTGATATACTCGGATATGTGATAAACCAGAATACGGATAACTCGAAAGTCCACAGAACCGCTAACGGCTGTCCAGATATAGCCGTTAGGGTTTAGGGTTTAGGTCACGGAGCCAGATCTGAATCTGCTACGTGTGACACACGTAACTAGAGACAGTCTAACTACTAGGGGATCTAAGCACTGCTAGGGTACCCCATACCAGCATATCAGTTAATTTTACCCCGGAGGGCTGGCTTCGCCACTTACATTCACGGGCATAGACCTCGCGTGAATGTAAGGGGCGAATGCTTGGAAACGCTCGAGATTTGAGGCTCGAGTTTTTCCATGGCGTCGCTACAGCTCACGGTGCTAAGATTAGCTAGTACGGGCAGCCCTGACCGGGAGTCCCGGTGCAGGCCCCCCTAGAGCTACTCTGCTGGGTCCATATCCGAGTATGGTGACCCCTGACTGATTTGGCAGCTTGCCACGTGGGCAGTGCCACTAGTTTGACCCGACTCCCTATATTGGGGTTTTCGGTTCTTGGTTCTTGGCTTTTTGACATATCACATACATATCTCCAGCGGTTCGTTTTCCTTTCACTGTGTTATATATATTCTGAGGGATATCCTATAGGGATATTCCAGTAGGTCGTGGACCTGATTCCACGCTTTTGTGCTTCCGAGATTGGGGGCATGATTGGCTAAGCGAGCCGCAGCTAGGGGCGTGAGTGCCCTTGGCGGTTAGTGAGGAGTGCGGCTTGGTGTGGTGGTGGCGCTGGGGCATTGCGGGTGCACGCGCGCCTTTGGGGGACGCCTTTATTGACATTTTCGCCGTTGCTTGGGAATTCCGTGGACTTGATCACCCACGCCTTAGCGAGGCCTGTAGCGAGGCATTGCTAGCTTGGTCCAGCGAAAATTGGCTTTGGCAACCTTATTTTCGTTCTACATCGCCCACGACCCCTACACCACCACCCTAGCCGCTCATTCCTTACTCTCCGCTGCCTTACTCACGCCTCTGACATTGGCATTTTAGAGATGACATCGAGACCTAATACTAGACGCGCTACTGGCGCAAGTGCCAGGCGTAGATTGCTGGCGTCCGCTGTACAGCCAGCGGTTGATTTGCCTGATGGCGTTCGCGACACTCCGACCGTGTCTACGCCACCCTTACAGCCGCCTGGGCCAGCTGTTCAGGGTGACCCGCCGGATGTTGTTGCTGCTCGGGACGCTTTCACGGAGCAGACTCGACTCGTGAAGGAATTGTTCACGAGTGGGGGACACCGCTCTATCGCTAAAAGTGTTCGCGAGGAGGTGCTGGGCGATAAGGACAAGAGATTCGAGGGCGACGACGAAGACGCGCATCTGCTGGGGGACCTGCTGGAGGCGCTGGGGGCGGAGTTCGAGACAGCTGGGTTATCGCTGGTGGTCTTTGACATTACCGACCCTGCGCTGGAGGTTCACCCTAAGGTCAACGCGTTTCTCTACGATGTTCTGGGGCGCGTTATCGCTGCACATTCGCCTGCCTACGGCTTCTTGCGAGGCACGCACGGTGACCGGGATGGTCGTCGTGCCATTGTGGACTTGGCGAAGGGGTGCGTTGACGTTGGCGTCCGGGAGTCTCGCCAGGACGAGCATTCTTCGCTGCGGTACCCTGCCAGGGTCGACCCGAGGCCTATCCTGGCCAAGGAGGCTCGCCTTGTGCGGGAAAACAAGGCGCGCGACTGGAGACCCGACGAGGAGACCCGCAAGGCGTCCCTTCTGCAGCGCCTAGACTTCGACTTTTATAAGTCTATCCGGGAAAAATACGTCTTGCCCCGGAATCTTGCTCTGGTGTCTCTGGCGGAGCTGTCGCACGAGGTGGGGGCGCTTTGGGTGGCCTGGGCGAGGCACTCCGGAGCCTCGCCGCAGGCTGAGACAGCGCATTCTTCGGCGTTGGCGAGCGGAGCTGCGGGCGGGGCTGGAGGAGCTGCGGAGGCGGAGATGCTGAAGCGCATTTTCCAGAAGCTGGAGTTCGTCGAGTCGTTTATCCGCCTTGAGACCAAGAAGAGGAACGGTGCGACCTCCCCCGCTGCCATTGTGGCGGATGCCAAGCGCAAGCGGGGTGGCCTTGAGGGCTACCGTGCTGGGATGCACGCGCAGCCGGCGGTGGGGTTCGATGCGAGTGCGAGGCGGGCGAGGCCGCTGTGCCCGCGGTGCCCCGACAATGCGTACCACGGTTGGCGTGAGTGCCCTCTTGGTGGGCTGAAGCCGGATAATGCGGGCACCGCAGCCGCGTATTGTGCGCCCGTGGAGCTTTCGGCTGGGGAGCGGGATGCCCTCTCCCTCTGCTATATATTTCAGCAGGCAGCGGAGGAGGGGGCGTCGGCGTTTGCGGAGGTTGATTGCGGCGCGCTATGGGGCACCGGCAGTGCTGCACGGTGACCGTGAGCCGGCGGGGGGCATCGACCTATCTGCCTACGGCTTTGCGGTGGATCGGCAGGACGAATCTGACGGGTCGGACGGCAGCGACGACGAGGAGCTTGGTGAGATTCACGAGCTCAAACGGCAGGTGGAGCAGGTTGCGGCAAAACCAGGTGTGTCTTTCACGCATGCTTCCTTCGCACCGCAGCCTGCGACTGCACCGCCTGCGACGGCCCCGACGCAGTCTGCGGCTACTGCCCCGGGCATTGGCGTCGGCACTCTACGCTGGCGCGACCGGGCTAAGGCGCATTCCCAGCTGGCGGTTTCGACGCCGCACGCGCACGTGCAGGACGCGGTGGTGCCTGGGCCGCTGGGGCCCTGGGTGCGAGGGCCTGACGGTCTTGACCGCCCTCTCTTCGCACAGGATCATCCTCCCGAGGTTCCTGGCGTGCAGACCCTTGTGAGCATGCACAGCCTGGGGAATCCGGACGACCTCATGAGCGAGAGTGACGAGTACGACGATGCGGAAGTCGAGGAGCACCTGGCAGCTGACCGGACCGCCTATGCCTCTGGCAAGGTGGTGGCTGCGGCCCCGGCGGTGGGGGGTCGGGCCTGCGGTGTTGGGCATTCTCCTTTCGCGTCCTGCATGCCGAAATGGCTGCTAACACATAATTCGAGGAAAATGACTTTATACAAAGTCATTTTTTCAGCTTTGGAGCAAGGTTCATAAGAATTAGGGGGTGTCGTGGAATAAGGCGTTTTGCGGAATATGGTAAACGGTTGGTTTGGACGTTATAGAATGTATTATGGCATGCCCTGATTCTAGTGCATCTGTTTGCAAATGATGATAGCATGTTGATTTGGTTGAGTGACGAGGGCTACTTTTGGACCCTTTTGGAAATGCGAAATTCAACTAATGTTTTGGAATGATACGCCTACATTTCGAATTACCCCCGAGCTGGGTTTACAGGGACCGGGAAATGTGGAGAAACTATTATTGCGATGCGTAAGTAATGAGGACCACTTTTGGACCCTTTTAGAAATGCGAAATTCAACTAATGTTTTGGAATCATACGCCTACATTTCGAATTACCCCCCTGCTGGGTTTAGGGGGACCGGGAAATGTGGAGAAATTACTATTGCGATGTGCAAGTAATGAGGGCCACTTTTGGACCCTTTTAGAAATGCGAAATTCATCTAATATTTTGGAATAATACGCCTACATTTCGAATGGCCCCTGAACGGGGTTTAGAGGAACCGGGAAATGTGAAGAAATTACGGTGGCGATGTGCAAATAATGAGGGCCACTTTTGGACCCTTTTAGAAATGCGAATTCCATCTAATATTTTGGAATAATACGCCTACATTTCGGATGGCCCCTGAACGGGGTTTAGAGGAACCGGGAAATGTGAAGAAATTACGGTGGCGATGCGCAAATAATGAGGGCCACTTTTGGACCCTTTTGGGAATGCGAAATTCACCTAAGACTTTGGAATCATACGCCTACATTTCGAATGGCCCCTGAGCGGGGTTTGGGGGAACCGGAAAATGTGAAGAAATTACGGTGGCGATGCGCAAATAATGAGGGCCACTTTTGGACCCTTTTGGGAGTGCGAAATTCTCCTAATATTATGTATACTTTCGTAAAAGTACGAGCGTCTTTTCTTGACAATTTTCGAATATTAAATCTCTGTGAATATCATGCCATTCAATTCTCGCTGGAAGGTGTTTTCCAGGTTATAATTACACGGTCTTCGGTATATGACGCAACGGCGGTGTAAATGCGACATGCCAAAGATGTACACTCAGGTTGTTAAATTTTTTCACATGGTTGCACGAACAATAAAGTTTGGAGGTATTTTGCTCCCAGGAAATGAATGGACTCGATTGGGCTTGAGAACATCCAGGAATTTACTTTTCCGCGAAAGAATTATATACAAATTTACAAATCTATGGGTTCTTCTCTAACTTAACTACTCGCCTCACAACTTGCATTGTCATTCGTTCGTTGGCGCTTGGCATTCTGTGCTTCGATCGTAACACGCAGTTGCTCGTATTGTGCTTGCGGAATATTCTTAATCTCGAAATCTTTCTCTGGGTTCCACGAAAGCAACATATCAGTTTCACTGAAAGCTTCCCACCGAGGTAACACCCCAGGCAACGTCTTGAAGGCGTCTGTTTTGCATGCCAATTTGATCCCTACTTGTCGCGACTCTTTGTGCGTGAGCATTTTGGGGGCTAAGTACTCGAGCTGTAAGCGTTTTCTCTTAGCATCAACGGCCTTGACTCTCACCAAGTATAGAGGCGGGGAGTCGGTGTTCCGGGTTAAAGAGATCCGAAACGAGAACTTGCCAGTCTCATTCTCAGGAGCAAGGTATACCGCCAACGACCCAGCATCCATCTGTTCGAACTCCACCTCAAAGTCGGGGTTCAACACATACCGCTCCGCAGCCCGCTTCCGTGGCTCACTTCGGCCTTTCCCCGTATACATCATACGGGGAAATAAGAGATTCAAACGCTCCTCAAGGAGTTGGGGTAGTCGCTGGCGTATTTCCACCATGGTTTTGTTGGATCCCGGTTCTTTACCATGTTCGCCTTACCACCATGCTTGTAAAACTTCATACGTTCGATCCGTGCAACCTCACGATGTTGTCGCAGTATCTCCTTGATCTTTCCTGTGATGTAGAAAGCGGACATGCAGGTTAGCACGTTGTCTAAGAAAAAAGGGAGTGGCAAGAAATGACTTGGTTTTCTTGAAAATACCTTTCGTTGCCTTGCTAGCCGATTCGCGCGCACGTTTTAGGTCGAAACATGTTTTGCATTCAGAAAATGTCGAAATACTGGGACACTTCAACCAACTGTCGAACTTCTCGGCCAGGATCTTATACCAATATGGCAATGAAACCGCCGAGGGCGATTTCTGATGTACTTCGCAGTACTCGTCCCAAACCTCCTCCTTGCTCAAGCCTAAAGGCATGTGCGTCTCTTGCTTGTGAGGTTGGGGCTCTCCATGCTCTTCTGCGTATTACCGTACCCAAGTTTCCACTGATTTTTTTTTGTGAACAGCGAGTGGAGGCTTCTCCCTTCAAACCGTGATACACGCGTACACGTCCTTCTCGTACCATAGTCCGTGCGTCATGCAATCGACCGTGACTCACCCAGTAGAAAGCTTGGTAGTACCGTTCGCAAACCTGAAAACTTGATTAAAGTGAGTATTTTATCAATAAAAAAAGGCTTAGAACTAGTGTGACCACGTAGTCCGCATTCATTCAGGTTATAAAACAAAATGAATCTTACCTGCTTGCCAAAGATAAAAAACTGAAACCTCCACGACGACTCCGTGCGCACACCATTTTTCAATAACTCGTCGATTAGAAACTGTTTTTGCTCGCTAGTGTTCAGTGCGTAAAAAGATTGACGTGCTGTACGAACCATGTTCTCCGTTGCCTTAGAACAGCATCGAATTGAGCAGCGGCAAGAGGCAGTGAGCGCAAACTCGATGCTGGCTGCTGTTAATGCTTTCAACTTTTTTGACGTCTCAGAAAACGGCAAGGTCTTTTTACGAACATCAGACTGGTAAGGCTTCCGCACTTTTGCAGACCAGCTGACACCTGTGGAGACGTATACAAACAATATACAGTTGAAAATCAAGGAACAGTCTTTAGGGTTCGTTAAAAAAAATCAAAATTTGATTACGTTTGTTCAAAACATCTCGACTAAAAAAAACAGAAAAAGTGGTTCATGAGCACATGAACCTTTTTTGTGAGCACAGGGAGAAAATCGAGGAAGTCTTTAAATTTCGATAAAGTCATGGTTTCTTGGTTTACGTTTGTTCTCGTGAGCCCAATGAATAACATAGGCACAAGTCTAGCAAAAAAAAAAGGTTCATGAGCCCATGAACCTTTTTTGAGAGCACAAGGAAAAAATCAAGGAACAGTCTTTAAATTTCAATAAAGTCATGGTTTCTTGGTTTACGTTTGTTCTCGTGAGCCTAATGAATAACATAGGCACAAGCCTAGCAAAAAAAAAAGTTCATGAGCCCATGAACCTTTTTTGTGAGCACAGGCAGAAAATCGAGGAACAGTCACAAAAGTAGCGAATTGAGCTAACTTACCACTCAGAAGAATATTTGGTCTTGCTGGTTGCTCGACACATGAAACGTCCTTAGAAAGCTCCTCGACAAGTGTCATGTTGTCGATCTCTTCCAGAGGCCGATCCCGAGATAAACTTTTTCGGGTGCTGCTTTGTTTCTAATTTTCTGGACTGCCGGCCTTGTTTTTCGGAGGAAACCTGAAATTAATCTCAACGTCGGAGTCGGACTCGTCGTCAAAGAAACTGTTTTTTTTGCCGGTTTCAAATGATTGGGGAGGCTTTGCGGTTTTCTCTCCCCTATTGAACGCTAGGTCTAAATCGTTGTCTGAGCTAACATCGAGATCCAGAAGTGAAAAAGCGGGCGATCCACTTTTTTCTTTTAAGGTTCGCCAAGGCAAAACCTCATCGTCAGAGCTGTCGGCTTTTTCCTCAATCGGCGCGCAAGGAAAGCATTTTCGAAAGACTAAAGGAATATCCAGATCATCGTCCGAAGAGTCCATCCCTGTACAATGTACTCTCTTAGTTTAGGGAAAAAAACCAGAGATGAACGGTTAACCTTGTAAAACTGGCTGATCGTACCGATGCGCTCTTCGAACGAGTATCCGCCCAAAGTGGCTGCTTTTTCCGTAATCGGCGTGCGCGTTGTACGTTTTCGGTCGCGCAATGGTATATCAAGTTCTTCTTCTGAAGAGTCCATCCCTTGCTCTTTGAAGTTTATCCTATAAAAACGTTGGATGAACCGCAAAGCTCTTAAAATGAACAATTTTTTTCTTTCGCGTAACTTGTACTTAAAGTGTGTCGAAGTGTTCTCTTAACTAGCACACGGCGCGTATTTGGTTATACTTGTTTTCCAAATTTCCTAAAGGTTCATTCCGGAAAAAAAATAGTTCATTGGTTTATGATTCAACTTTTGGAAGGAACCGACTTCTGACGAAAGCTGTAAGAACAAATCGTATTAGTATGCTTTGACCCGTCGGTAATATCGAAATCGCGATCTGAATTCAAAAAAGATCCTCGGTATCGTGGGGCGAGCGCGATCGATATATAATTCTGTCATCTGGCCAAAGCTTCGATTCGTCCAACATCGTCGCGTCGAATCGATCATATAAATCGATTTCATTCGAGATCGATTCGGCGTTGACGAGAATTCGTCAAACTAATTGTGCCTAAATACAGAAAACCGTTTTCACAAAGCTCATTTCACAGAAACTCTTTCCGCAAACAGCGCAAAGCCCATTGCTTGATATTTCTTCATGGCTACGAAAAAAGAACTCTCAGAGAAAGACGATTGGCTTGTAGTGGACGCATATCACTTCAAGTTCGCGCTCTCTTGTCAGTTGTCAGAAGATGGGCGATCGACAAAGCTACAAGTATCTTTCAACCTCGATAGTAACTCATTCGCTATTAACTCTCGAGAAGAAGCGGTCCGTGTTCTCGAGGCGGAAGAACAGTTAAAAGAAGTGTTTTGCCAATCAAATACCGTTTTCCTGCCGCCGAAGCCTAGTCTTGAGGAGACGAGAGATGAGAAAAAGATCAGCTTTCTCTCTGAGAGTGTGACCCACCTTTTAGTGGAAACTGTGTCATCGGCGAAACAGTCGGCGTCATCGGCTGCGGAAAACGTCAACAGTCAAGAAACCAGGCAATCGGACCAGGAGGGTAAAAAACAGTTTATTCTCGTTCGAGTGAACTACAAAAACTTTGAGCCTGACAAAAGTTCCCCTTCGGTACAAGAAGTATGTCAAGATCCTTCAATGCAAAATCCAGGTACAAGGCCAATTCCAGTTTTTTGCTTGAAGTTTTGTTTTTTCTTAGTCGAACCAAAAAAATGTTCATGAGCCCATGAACCTTTTCCGCTATTGCTGCTACCTTTACCAGATTGATTCTATCACGTTTTAAGGATTCGCACTTTTTAGATTATATAGTGGAAAACTTTTTGCGGTGTATGCAGACCTGAAGGATCACTTGAAGGTCAAGAAAATTTTTAACTACGTCTGGTCGGCAATATCCTTCAATGCGACGAGTAAGGATAAGTTCTTTGCATATTAAACACCAATGTTCTCAATAAACAATGACGACAGTGATGAAGATGGAGATGAGCGGGCTTCTGGCAAGGTAAATTCTTCTACTGTAATTGAACTTTCGCTCTGATCGAGAAAAAAGTTCATGAGCCCATGAACCTTTATTGTCGTAAGACCTGCCTTTTCCAGAATTTCTTTTTGTGACCAGCTAGATTCCCTGTCTCACGATGAATTTCTTTCTGCAAACGTCGTGCTCAAATATTTCTAGCTTTAAACAAGAAAAAGGTTCATGAGCCCATGAACCTTTATTGTCGTAAGACCTGCCTTTTCCAGAATTTCTTTTTGTGACCAGCAAGATTCCCTGTCTCACGATGAATTTCTTTCTGCAAACGTCGTGCTCAAATATTTCTAGCTTTAAACAAGAAAAAGGTTCATGAGCCCATGAACCTTTATTGTCGTAAGACCTGCCTTTTCCAGAATTTCTTTTTGTGACCAGCCAGATTCCCTGTCTCACGATGAATTTCTTTCTGCAAACGTCGTGCTCAAATATTTCTAGCTTCAAACAAGAAAAAGGTTCATGAGCCCATGAACCTTTATTGTCGTAAGACCTGCCTTTTCCAGAATTTCTTTTTGTGACCAGCCAGATTCCCTGTCTCACGATGAATTTCTTTCTGCAAACGTCGTGCTCAAATATTTCTAGCTTCAAACAAGAAAAAGGTTCATGAGCCCATGAACCTTTATTGTCGTGAGACCTGCAATCTTTGGTCTTATCATCTGCTACCACCTGTTTAAACACAAAAATATTACACCGAAAGTGTCAGACTGTTTGTACGTGTTTTATTTTAGCAGGATGACTTTGATGAAGATGAATGGCAGAATGAATATGACGACTTGGTGATGTTCATTTCAATCCAAAATGAATATGAAGACCTTTTCCGGAAAGCACTCTGTGGTAGACAAAAAAATAAAAAGGTTCATGGGCCCATGAACCTATTTGGCTGTGGTGGACCTTGTTAGTTTTTGTGACATACCTGTCCGGTGATTTTACAGTGGTAGACAAAAAAATAAAAAGGTTCGTGGGCCCATGAACCTATTTGGCTATGGTGGACCTTGTTGGTTTTTGTGACATACCTGTCCGGTGATTTCACAATGGTAGACAAAAAAAAGAGAAAGGTTCATGGGCCCATGAACCTATTTGGCTGTGGTGACTGTAGTTTCTGAATTTCACAGTGGTAAACCGAAAAAAGGTGCATAGGCCTATGAACCTATTTAAATGTAGAAAATGACTTTTGCACGCATGCCATTTTCGCTTGACCGACGCGTATCGCCTGGCTTCTTCACCTTGTAAATTCAACATGGGTTCATGGGCTCATGAACCTATTTGGCTGTGGGGACTGTCTTGTCTGGATTTCACAATGGGGAAATGAAAAAATGTTCATGGGCCCATGAACGTATTTGGCTGTGGTGACTGTAGTTTCTGAATTTCACAGTGGTAAAATGAAAAAAAGGTTCATGAGCCTATGAACCTATTTAAATGTAGAAAATGACTTCTGCACGCATGTCATTTTTGGGCCCAAAATTGATTAGAATTTCGAAAATTTTAAATTTTTCGAAAAGTCAATTTTTAAAAAAAACGAATTTTTCAAAAAAGTCGAATTTTCCAAAAAAGTCAAATTTTTCAAAAAAGTCAAAATTTCCAAAAAGTCAAAATTTTCCAAAAAAACAAATTTTCCCAAAAAGTCAAATTTACCACAGCCAAATAGGTTCATGGACCCATGAACCTTTTTTTCCAAACGCTCGCCCTCCTCCTCCGGCGTCTCTACCTGGGACTCCAGTTGCGACTCCTGGTGCCGCTCAATCGCAGGGTTTTTAGGGTTTTAAGGTTTAAGCTAGGCCTCTCCGGGGACTTTGGAGATGTTGAACGATCTATTAAATCAATCCCCTTCAAAATAAAAAGGTATAAACGCTACTCACCACTCGCACATTTTCGCTTGAGCATCGCCTAGCTCACCTTGTAAATTAGACATGGGTTCATGGGTCTTGACCTTATTTGGCTGTGGTGAGTGTGTTGTCTGTATTTCAAAGTGGTGTAATGAAAAAAAGTTTGTTTTTTTTTGCAGGAAAGATCTTTGGTTCATGCGGCGAAGGCATGATCCCTCATATTACTTTGAATCCGCCGGATGCCAACATGTATTCCGAGCGAAAACCAAAAACTAAGGAATTGCCGTGGGAGACAACCACGCTGGGGAAGGCAGTTGCTCCGAGCCTCGTTCTAAGTAAGAAAGGGAAAAAGGTAGGGATGAGCATGAACCTTTGGATGTCAGTGTGCGGGCTGGCCAATTGTGACGTCGAGTTGAATTACCTCGACTACATACTTCGCGAGGTAAGTCGCCTTGCCAGGATTTTATCTGACTGCCTGTCTTGGTTAGCTTTTTGGAAACCAAGCTAACAAATAGGTTCATGGGCCCAAGAACCTATTTTGTTTAGATACCGCCTTGCCAGGATTTTATCAGACAGCCTGTCTTGGTTAGCTTGTTGGAAACCAAACTAACAAAAAGGTTCATGGGCCCATGAACCGATTTTTGTTTAGATACCGCCTTTGCCGTAGGATTCCATCTCGACGTACCGCCTTGGTTAGCTTTTGAAACCAAACTAACAAAAGGTTCATGGGCCCATGAACCGATTTTTGTTTAGATACCGCCTTGCCAGATTACCCATCAGTTCTGCCTTGGTTAGCTTTTTGGAAAACCAAATCTGACAAAAAGGTTCATGGGCCCATGAACCGATTTTTGTTTATTACCAATTCGCCAGGATTTCATCTAACTGTCTGTCTTGGTTAGCTTTTTGGAAACCAAACTAACAAAAAGGTTCATGGGCCCATGAACCGATTTTTGTTTAGATACCGCCTTGCCAGGATTTCACCTGACTGCCTGTCTTGGTTAGCTTTTTGCATGTTGATTCCTCTTAAAGCTTCACGGTTGGATGTAAACAGATGATCAAAGGGACCTATACCGAATCGGAGGCAAAGGCAGAGTTGGAGACGTTCAAGGGTGTCCGGAGGATTCAGGTTTCTCTGGTAGTGAACTCTCAATGCGAGGATTGGGGAGCATTCCACGCGAAGTACACCAACCTTTGGGCAGGCAAGGAGGTGCTTGAGACGATGGTAAAGTCCTTCATGAAGGAGACAAAAAAGAAAAGGGGCGATTTCAGCGACGACGAGTCCGATGGTGGTTCCAAGCCTGTTCCCCCCGTGATTCTTCCGCATCTGAAGCAGGCCAACGCATGGTTGAACAGGATGCAACGGAACCCCACGGCAATGGACAAACTGCCGACACACATCGCCACCGTCCGGATCGAGGACGAAGAATTCCATCCTAAATGGTATGTCATGAAGGCTTCCTTGGACTCGATGATCGATGTCCCGGTGACCAACTACACATTAATCTTTCTGGACTGCCAGTACGAGCTCGACACCGAGAAAGCGTCGTCGAAGACTGACAAGGCGTTGACCCCTAAAATGCTGGAGTTGTTCATCGAGAACGTCAAGAGCGTTACCACAACGACACACTGGTCTCTCATCATATTCTGCGGATTCAAGCAGCAGAATGACTTCCTTGAGGTCTGCGAGAAGTCCTGCAGCATGGGGGCCTCCAGATTCTTTTGGAAGCGCGAGCGAAACCCGAACCACATGCAGATCTACGTGAACACGAAGGAACGATTGAACAACATCGAAGCGGGATTGGTTGCCTACCACTGCAACCGGGAGAAAGGCGACCCTACGAGAGGTCGGCAGGACTGGCAGGTGAATTCAGAATCGCTCGTCAGGAAATAATTATTTTTCGCCGGCCTTCACTGTTTGTGTTTAACTTGGAAACGTTAGTGGCATTTGATAACCTTTCGTGTTGCTTGTTGAATTTGGCAGGTGAACTAGGTACATAACCAGGACACTCTTCTTGAGGGTTTCCGGCCAGTCAAGCAGTTTTACAAGTCTGCATCTGGGGGTGCCGTGAACACGCACCAAAAGCCATTGCTCCTATTGGCAAACTTGCTGGAGACCCATGGCAAGGGACCCCCTCCGTGCAAGCAGAATTGGGTTCTTGATGCAGGCTGCGGCAGTGGCAGTGCGTCGCATGCCGCTTTGCTTTCCAGCATGAACGTCATCGCGTTTGATTACGACGATGACATGGTGCAAACGACAACCGAGCGATTAACATCCCTGCACGATGTATATACCGCTGACGAGGAGATCTTAACCACTGCGGAGATCAAGGTGCTCAAAGAAAAGGAGCTTGTAGCGGAGAAGGCTCGGCAGGAGGAGGAGGAGGAGGAGGAGGAGGAGGCAGAGGAGGAGGAGGAGGAGGCAGAGGAGGAGGTGGAGGAGGAGAAAACTCAGGTTTTGCTCCTGGAGTCTACTACGGCGGAACAGACCCAGCAATTGGAGGCTACTACTTACTCTACTTTTTTGCAGGGAATTAACACCGCAATCGATATAGCGAATTCGGCCGACGAATTGGAGACTATGCTGAGTGACGTCCAGGCTAAGGCTGATGCTGCGGCTGCGGCTGCGGCTGGGTCTGAGGCTGGTCTGGCTGAGTCTAACAATTCTGACCAGGCGTGGGCTTTGAGAGCGCATGCGGAGTGCCAAAAGAGGATGCGGCTGGCGAAGGCAGGGGAAAAGGAGGCGACACCGGGAAATGATGAGGACGAAAATGATGAGGGGGTTACGCAGGAGACGCAAGAGAAGGCGGCGGCGCTGGGACAGGCTGAGCAGGCTGAGCAGGCTGAGCAGGCTGAGCGCCAAGCTGAAGGTGCGGCTGAGAAGGCTGAGAAGACCGGTAAGGCCGCGGCTAAGGCGGCTCCGACTAAGGCTGCCACGGCTGACGGGATTTTGACACGGAGCGCAGGAAAGAGCAAAAGAAACTCAGCTGCGACAACTACAGAACCCGGAGCCAAGAAAATCAGGATTAAGGCCACCAATCAGGTGCAGGGACAATTAAAATTTGGTGACAGCAAATAGCAATAGCAATAGCAGCTTTTGTCGACCGCCCTGACTGATAGTATCAGTCATGCCTCGACCATGTAGGATGCACACTGCTCTCGCTACTAGTAGTATGATGCAAAGGAATAATACTTGGAGTACGATATGATAGGAACACCATTGGAGGAATATGGCAGAAACTAAGTGCACCTTTCAATGATAACATGTATGCAATCAATTGTGATTATCAATTATGCACGAATGAGTCTGTGATATCAATTGTTTACGAAGCCTAGTAATGTATGCATGCTAATCGATCTTACGTGTGGTGATAACATACTGGTATCTCATTGGTGTGATTCATATCAATTGTTTACGAAGCCTAGTAATGTATGCATGCTAATCGATCTTACGAACCAATAGTCGTACAACATATTAATAGCGTTACTATATAATTATTACAGTGCAAAGTACTTAGGATTACAGCTAGGCAAGAGATCTCGAATCAATTCATTCTACGCCTTTCATACACCGGAAAGTAATATTCTACTAATCTATCAACTCCCAGTATACTCCGTCGTCGTCATCCATGGCTTCCTGGCATATGAATATTTCGTAAGAACAACGCACACACGCGAAATATTCGGTATGGTCATCCAACCATAACGAACCAGCATTGAACAATATGCGAACGTTGGCAGGAAGATCACGATAATTGCATTTCATGACGAGGTTGCCTTGGGGCATTCAGGTAGCGTTAAGGCTAAGCGAAATGAGTAGAGGCCTATTACAGAAAGTGAGCTTTCTTTTATGGAATGTGGTCGTGCAAAAAGTTATGGGAGCAGGTCCATCACAAAATAGAAGGTGGGTCGATGTCAGCGCGAATGCGAGAAATGAACAAGGAGGCTGTGAATGCTGATGAAGAGATAGGCAGGCTTGCGTGATAGTGTATATACGTAAGACATGTTACATAAAAAGTATAAATCTCACCCTACTATTGTCAAAAGGTCATCTCACAATGACACAACCTCATTTCATATCAAAAGACTATATGTAGTTATTCTTATTGCTATTATTCTACGTGCGCCTCTTCAAAGTAGCCAGCAATGTGTGTGCGATGAGCTTGGTGTCATCATCTGCGGACACACAGAATTCACAGGTGGATAAGAATTTGTGGCTAGGATGATAGCAAGGCAATCCTGCCAAAGAAAGACATATACCTGGCCATCAATCGAGATTGTCGGGGTGAAAATTCTGAGGATAACTCTGCATATTTAACATATGGCTCAGCTGCAACATATGGCGGCCAAAGCGTGTCAGACGAAAACGAGGACGGATTGGTTCTAACTCCAAGGCTCGACGCCACACGGGGTCGTGCCTCTCATCAAAATGTTTATGCCATAAAGCGTTCCACCGCCTCTTGTTCTTCCAAAGGGCCATATACTTCCTCATACACTCTGGGCATTGGCCGGTTCTCATTCTAGCAACTGAATCGTGATGCGCTAGCATTCTCCTATCGTACCTCGCACGGATGAAAGGCAGAACAATATCAAACAATACATGTTTCGGATCAACCGTCAGTTTTATTCGCTCAGCGTCCATGTTCTTGAAATGTTGGTTGGAGGTGGGTGGATGGTGAGCGCAAGCAAAAAATGAACAGGGATGCCGTGAAAGCAGGTTTTATATGACCATGAAGACATGTGGTGTTTGTTTCATCCATGTGATACGCGTCCAATGTTTGTTCCGCCCATGTGATAACTTGTATCTGATCGGTGTGATTCATATCAATTGTTTACGAAACCTAGGAATGTATGCATGCTAATCGATCTTACGTGTGGTGATAACTTGTATCCAATTGGTGTGATTCATATCAATTGTTTACGAAGCCTAGTAATGTATGCATGCTAATCGATCTTACGTGTGGTGATAACTTGTATCTCATTGGTGTCTAAGGAATAGCAGCTTTTGTGGGCCTTGATGTGGGATTGGATAAACTAAAACAAGCAGGTGTTAGGACGCAATTACGCCGTAGTGTAGTCGCATTTTTCAGCCCCCAAATGCCGCTTGTGGAGGATTCGAAATGCAGGAAATAATTTGGGAGAAAATAGCATTTCCAAAATGGTTTAAATGTCTACCATATTTTTAGCGCATTTTCCACGTAGTTTGGTTCAAATTTCGTACCCCCCGAACACCTTTAGGGAAAACTTCAAAATGTAGGCATCATATTGAATACATACGCATATATAAACTAGTCCAAATGTAGCACTATTTATTCAATGCGTTTACACTGTTTTTCCGTCGCATTTTCCGTTCCCGCAAAACACCTCCTGGGGGGGGGGTCAGAAATGTAGGCATCATATTGAATA
>LGRX02026845.1:0-29876 GCA_001247695.2 Cymbomonas tetramitiformis | reverse complement strand
GAGCATGCTGAACTGATACTCTAGGGCATGGGATATGGCGGAGCGCTGCCACTTCCGTGATTTGCTTTGGTAAGTGGGCCTCGGTAGGGCGGCTCGCAAGGATGGCAACAATTGGGCTCAGTGGCGCATGGTATTATCATGAGTTGATAGGCATCTGGATTAAGCTCGCTGTGGCAGTGAGAGGAGGGTGGTGATGTCTCCGCGATGAGCTCCAGTTTGATGGAAAACTGTGTGGATTGAGGAGGAGTGTTGTGATAGGCCACAGCGGAGAACGCACACGAGGGCGATGTCAACTGCATACGATGGCATCCCAAGGTACTCCGCCAGTGTCGAGGGAAGCGTTCCAGGGAATTGTGTGCGATGCCCGATGCTCTGCGAGGTTGAGGCCATTGGAGGGACTCTGATGTACAGAGCATTGCTGGGAGCGGCCGGTCACAATTGTTGGCTTCGCTCGACTTCGTATGGTGGGCAAATTGGTGATGAAGCGGGCATGCAATGTGGTGCATTGGCGTGAATGTGTCATGGGACATTGCGCCAATCAGAATTGACTGCTTGCATTTGAAAAGTACCATTTAGCTCGACTCCACAATGCTCGACGCAATTCCATTTCCACGAAGAAAGGTCTCCACAAGCCAAAATATGGGTAATAAGACTGAGTAGCCCACAACTTTTTTGGAGGATTTGCTGTGAATTACCAGTGAGTGGTATCTGAGAAAGGCAGTTGGCGGGTTGGCAGGTCGCGACTGTTTTCGCAACTGCTGGTGATGATGGGATGGTCAAGATTTGGGAGTGCGCAGCTCTCGATACACTGACAAAGTGATGTGTTTACCAGAATGCCATAAACACCTTCATTTCAGCCATCACTCGAATTTTTGGACAGACTTAAAGGAGTAGAACGGCAGGTGGCGCAATGTACACATCAGCTGAGATTTCCGCCAATGCAGCCATATGTGAATGGGGTGGGTAGTACAAACTGCAGTTGGTCTTCGATGTGCTTCGTGTGGGATGGTGTTATATATTCATGCAATATGTCGAATTGCGTGAATATATGTAATGCTGGCCGGGATAAAGTGACAGTCGTGTCACAGCATGATTAGCACACATGTACTTATGCCACTGGCATGATGTGATATGGGTACATACATGCAGCCATCCTCTTATAAGTCACATGCCGCTGATGACTTCCATGGAATATACCCGATTTATAATGGGTAAAGGTTAAATGTTTTATAAAGAACAAAATTGGTGTTTAAAAAAACGATTTCGTAGAAATGCAAGTTTTGCTTTCGATTGTTAGACATATATTCACAACACGCACACACACACACATCCCCCCACACCTCTATGCAATGAACACGTGTAATCGCACACTGTTGTGTTGTAGATTTCATATCGTGGTGCATCTCAACATGGAGAGATGAGCTCGTATAGTCTCCGTGTCGCAAATCGCTTTATCGTTCTCATAGCCAGATGCGTACAAGCCTTAGAGTTCAGACATTGCGAATAAAAGGATACCCAAAATTTGGGGATATTAAAAAACGTTTTTGGAAAGTGAATTTTATGTTATGGATGCATTTAGTTTGATGTAACTAAAATATGTGCGAAAACGAAATTTGCAAAAAAAGAAAATTGTGTGAGCTTTAAGCCGGTTTTCGGAATGAGTATTTGATAACATAAATTATTTTCGTACCATCAGTAATCACGGCGAGTGATGATTACTGGTATGTGTGGCATGTAATAGTTGCAGTCGTGTCACGTGACGATGAGCATTCTGTGTCGCAGTCGAGCGAGCGTGTCGAGCGAGGACAAGGGATCGCGATTCGACAGATCCTGATTTCCGGGTCCGGGCTCCGGGGTGTGCGCTGCGCTGTTTCGTTGCGTTGGCATATGATTGGCCGCTAGAGGCAGTTGCCCTCACTCGACGAGAATTTTCAAATATGAACAGCAAGCCTCGCAGCATAACTTCAGTTTCCCAAACTTCTCGCAGCAGCAGCTGATTTTGGCGGCGCTATCAGTACTTCACTGTGTTCATTCCTTCCGGCAGTTTATTTTGGTGTGTTGGCATTGTTGTTGTTTTTCTTGTTTTTATTTTTGCTCCGCCTTCTCGTCAACAGTATATATACATTTGTTTGCTCGGCGTTCTCATTCGCCGGCGTTCTCATTTGCAGGACAGCGGCTTTTCTGCTAATGGCCGCATGCGGCTAAAGCGCCCCTTCACCTCCATCTCGTTGATGTTTGCGGTTTTGGTTGTGTAGTAGCGCGACGAAGACTAATCCTGGCGGAACCTTTTGCCGGAGTCCAGGGTTGCGTGTGTGCTGTAAGGTGCTGGATGTGCTTGTTTCTTGCAGTTTGAAAGAAAGTTTTTTCGAATGGTAGCAGCGCGACTGGGGACTCTCCCCGGCGGGATCTTTCCCCGGTCTTTGCATACCGTGCTATGGCATAGATTTTGCTGTGACACTGTACGTTTTCTTTGTGGATCCGTGGTCGTTAGAGTTTGCTTGTCGGTTAAAACTTTTGTTGCATGCGTTTCACCATACTAACAATGGCTTGACTATGCGCGCAGGTAGTCTGATCCTTCTTGACACAGCTTATTTTCTAGACATTTCCCCAACATTCGTACACTCAAAAAACAACCGAGAGTTGTAGCCTGGCCTGCGTATTTCATAGTACCGTATGCAAAAATATGAGACCAGTTTTTACCCTCGCAGAAAACATAGAAGAATCGGTATATTTTGCCTATAACCTTTTTGGCAAGTTATTGGTCACGAAGCCGGTATAGCTACGGATCTCGCTCGATGTTTTGTAATCACGCTGCCATGGGCAAATAGGCGATTTTTCATCGGAGTTTATTTATTTTCAAACGTATCCCCCTTTATTAAAAATATGCAATTCGTCAAAATGCCGGGCATTTAACGGGATTGGGCACCTCAATGGTCGCCCAGCCGGCATATAACTTCCCAAAAATCGTAATGGGCATCAATAAATTTATACAATTTGTATAGAAAGTGAATAAATCGATTTTTATTTAGGGCTTGCCCCATCCAAAAACACACATTGACCGTGAGACCACCGTACTTTCCTCTTAAAACATTTCTTTATGCTATTGTTTGAATGTTACTTTTCAAACAGGTCACCGGCGGCCTTATTAGACCTTTCAATATATGCGATACTGGTAAGGAGCGAGTGGGCGGCCCTGCGTTATAAGCACGCCACAGCCATGATTTTGTTAAAAACCGGCAATTTATCAGAGGAAACGTGTGCAATGGACACTGTAGGCCATGCCCAGCGTCCAATTGGCAACAATCACATTGACGGACTCGTCAATTGATTTATCATATGTGTATGTAAGTATATAACATGGCGCATATGCCACATAGCAACTCTTGTAGTGGCCCCTGAAGAGCTGCTCATATCGGTAGGTGATTTTCTTCAATTTTTACAAGGCGTTTGTGTTGTGTGAGTGACTCTGCAGTATATATGATTGTGCTGTATATGTTTACTTACCTAGAATATGTTATTGTAGGTCTTTATATCTATAGCGTGTACAGTTGATCGACAATAAATGTTTACTAGCGATGTGCTATACGGGGTCTAGTCACTAGACAATTGCAAAATTGAAATAAATTGACATCATCAGCATTTCGCGCACTTCTAACAATACCACGCTCTATCCGGCACTGCCTTCAAAACCAGCTGGCCGCGCATGAGATGTACTGTGCCTAAGCACTCTCGGACTTCTTTGCCTACAACATTTGTGTCTTGGTAGGCACCACTGCCGCCCGTGCACTGCCTCGCCGTGGCCTGCTCAGCAAACCCTTGGTGACGACGACAGCGTCTTCGAGTCCTGCATCAGATATACAATGAGACATGAATGGTGTGATGAGACTAATGATGTTGTAGTACTCACTCTGGCTTACCACCCGATACATTGTGTGATTTGTAACAAGCAACACAGGCATCCGATAATTAAATCGGACCGTGATAGTCACGACGCGTGTCCCGGCGCGGCGGTGCATACAGGGCGGCATTGTCGATTCATGGCAGTCGAAAGATTTCATAAATGGTGGTGACGATTCCATTGTACAAGTCAGGTTGATCCTTTTAAATACCCGGGGGGATGCCAACAAGACTCAAACCTGTGACCTATCGCTCGCTAGCGCGATCGCGCTTTTGATACCACTGAGCTGCAGCGAGCAATTTGATGCTCTGAAACATATGCAATGGCATCCCCCCGTGTACAGTGTCCAGGGAATTGAATGGCGTGATGATGTATGCGTCTGAAGTCGGGGTCCGGGATTTCCTCGAGTTCTTCAACGTGCTCGGACTTCAAGTAGCCCTCTTTCCCCCCAGCATCGCGAAATTTCCAGTATTTTGCCTTGGCGTCAGTGCCTGCCTTCACAAAGGTGAGTCGGGAATAACCCTCCTCCCAACCACATTTGTTTACAGCCACACCCTCCTTCACCACATACAACTTGGCAGATTCAGCACCCTTCGTAGAACCATATGGTTTTTTCTTTGTAGCAAACGTAATCAATCGAGCAGCTTCGATGCGACCTCTCTCTGATATTCTGTTTTCTGATTCCTGAACCAAGCGAGTTCGTCGTTGATGCGCCTGCCGTATTCTTCTAGGGTTTGAGAAGTGAGTTTGCCGTGGTTCCTAACGACGAAAAAAACAACGTCCACTATCATGTCTTTCGCATCCAGCTCATCATTCAACGCCGCTCTACCGCGCTCGACCTGAAGCTTGAGCCACTCGTGGGTTGACTCGAACTGAGCCTTCAAACTATCCATTCGTTTAAAGGCCTTGGAGCCTTCAGACCCACTATACCAAGCATGCACGCCATTCGCCGATACCGCTTTCTTCCACGTCGCAATTTCAGTCTGGTTTCGTTTGAGAGTCGCTAGCGTCCCCTTTTCACCCAGAGCGACATCAACGTCATGCATCCAACGTAAGACAGCCTTCCTCATATTAGACGATGCCTTGCTCCTTTCACTCTCGGACCGCATGTAAGGAGTTTGTTTCACGATGTTCGTTGAGCTAGTCACCGGCATTCCCACAACGATAGCGGTGAGCGCACCCTCCTCCTTTTCAATTTTGTCGCTTGGCATATTCGGACCGCAAAAAGGATGCATACGCTCAGGCTCTTTGTCCGCTTTTTCCGAGGGACGCTTCCTCTTTGATACGCCCAGTGGACTGTAAAACGACTTCAAACTCGTAATAGGCTGTTCACGTGTAAGTGAATAATAACTCTCGGACCGTGCAATCACAATGGCGCTGCTGGCTTCAAAATGATACAAGTATTAAAAGCAGAAAGAACCACTTACGGCAGGAGCGGCGGACGGAGGCCATGCAGACAAAGGCGGCGGAGTTGAGGGAGGGGGCGGAGCGTCAGGAGGGACACGGCCAGGGGCAAATGCCTTCTTAGTGCACGAGTAAGGGCAAACGCCCGCAGTGTCCAAGTGCCCGTCAGTCACCGCCCAAAGGCGGAAGCACGTGATGCTGAAATCTGTATAGGCAGCCCTGACCGGGAGTCCCGGTGCAGGCCCCTATGGCAGATTCCTAGGTAGCCAACACTGGACGTGTGACTGATCCGTAAGCCCGTGCTGTGACACATCAAGGTGTCACAGGTAGCTAAGACCGAGACCGTTCCGACTCCGTGACCGTTCCGGGTATATCTAGCTTAGGGTTTATTTCTTATGAAATTTTATCTATATTGGTTCACTGACGGTCTGATATCTTGAACCGGGATATTCCAGTAGGTCGTGGACCCATTCCACGCTATATTCCACAGCTAGTTTGGCCATGATTGGCTAAAGCAGCCGCTTGGGGAGGTGGTGCGCGACGGCGCGTTTGGGGACTCGCGGGAATTTTGAGATGAGCTGTTTGCGGCGAGCGTCTTTGAGCCGCAGCTATGGGGATTCGACCTGGACCGGGCCTAGTCTACGCAATGTTCATTTACGGCATTACGCTTGCCCTGATCCCGCTTGCTACCGATTTTTGGGCTGGTGGCTCGAGCACCTTCGACCTCGACGACGTCTTCCAGTGCCCCTCGCTCGCATGGCTCTTCCGCTCCTTCCGTAACTGTGGCGTCGCATCTTCCCCACGACATTACCCGAACGCCCCTACGGTCCTAGCAAATTGTAGTATGTGTACTAAAGGTGTCCTAAAGGCATAGTAAAGGACAGTTAGTACGTATGGGCGTTAGTATGCCGGTAGCATAGTATATTACAGGCATACTAACGCCATATTGGCCTGTTAAGATGCGCGTACTACAGGCGTCCTACGGCATGCACTGCGCCTTAAGTATGCGTTGGCCCCAACTGGAGCAGGGGTGAGTGGTGGGGCACGTGTGGGTGTGCAGATCACTGAGATGGCGTTTTATGGTGACTAGAAGGCCAGGGGAAGTTTATTCCGCGGAGTATGGTGGGATTCGGGGAAAGTAGTACGCGGGCTGAGTTTCTCGGAAATGTAGGGACGTTAGGATGGCGTTAGCATGCCTCTAGGATGGCATTAGGAGGTTGGCGTTAGGACGTAGTTAGGATGCTCGTAGGCAAAGTTAATACGCTAATGGCACTCTAGCGGCACTGCGCCTTATAAAGTATGCGTTAGTTGTACTACTGCAGGGGTCGTTACCAAGGTCACAATTTGCAACTGCCTGCATGGCATGTGGCAAGCAAAAATAAACTAGCAGCGATTCATGTCTCATACATCGACCTCGTCGTCGTCCTATGTCCTTGATCCCTCGAAGAAGTCGGCCGTTGGGTCGAGAATGACCGCGGTCTCCATGCACGGATGTGGTACAATAACAACCTGCTGTTCTACTCTATTGGCTAATATGAATGGCTCCATGTTGTCAAAGGCCGCGCGGTCTACGTGCGGGTTGAAGGTATAGACCGTCTTGGTCAAGTTATCCGGGCCGAGAATGGAGTGACGTCGACGGTACTCCTTGATCTGTTCGTCGGTCGGCTTAGCGAACCAATCGCATTTCAGTAAGATGTAGACCTTTCCTGCAATCTCCACCCGCAATATTCTCGTAATACGGCCGTGCCTGCATATCACCAAGCCCACGATTGTGTAAACGGCTAAGTTAGTATGTCGTTAGGACATTATGCGCATCCTAATCGAGTCATAACGACATCCTAAAGACATGTTAAAGGTAGAATAGTGCGTGCTCCTTTCTCACCTTGCCACGGATTTTGGCTCACCGTGCTCGTCCACTTCCTCACTCGCGAAGAAAGTGCGAAAGTAGCTGTGTACGTACGGTGCGCTTGTTCCGATCGGTCGTAGCCGTGCGGTAATCAGCGTCGCCGATCTTGACGTGCGTGAAGTTATAGCAAACCGGTGTCGGCCCCGCCATGAGCAACATCTCGTACTTGGTGAACTGTCGGCCCAACCATTCCGTAGGATCCGCGTACGCTCCAAATGGGGGCTCGCGTATGTGCTCAGGTTTGCCCTCCCTTGCACACACCGCGTTCCGGTACTTCTTGTTTCGCAGTCGCATCTGTGCATTCCAACTACAGTAATCACTCACCTTTAAGAAAACCCGGCGATAAGAAACCAGCCAGCTTTTTTGGGGGGGGGGAGGTACCGAAGTTGTCGAGAAAAGCTGGCTGGTTTTTTTGAGCTATGGAATCCTCGAAAATAAGAAATATGGGTGCTGGCGCCGCAGGCGGAAAATTTTGAAAATGTTCGCCTTTTTAAGTGTTTATCATTGGACTTTTAAGAGAATTGCTGGCTGATTGAAAGAAAATACTTGCTAATTCTTACCGATTCCATAGGACGCTGGCGCTGGCGGGGGGGTACGCAAGTTGGTGGAATTAGCTGGCTGACCCCAAATCTCCGGTTTTCTTAAAGGTGAGTGATTACTGTATGCACAGCGATACGATACCGTTAGTACTTTAGGCGCGTCCTAAATATGCAACATGTCGCGAACTTATGCACGAAGCGTCCACACAAAGCACAACCCTCTAGCCCTACTACTAGACAGTCTTACTTATTGTCAGTGCCTATACAACACTAGCTCGACATATGTTTCCTTATATGACTGCACAGTTATCTTGCTACCGTAACATACAAAATCTCAAAATTTTTGATATCTCTTTATCTCTTCTCACCACTTGTGCAAGCTCTTTTTCTCAACATGAAAAAGACTGTTAATTACAGTTCTGACGCAGTCGCACAAGGACAAGTCCACAAATGTATATCTTTACAAGTAGAAGAATACTGTATCTCACTAATTATTTCATAACACTGCTGTTTTCGCGGTCTTAAGCGAGTCCTGGCTATTTTCGGAATCACTGTTACGAAGGCAAAACAAAAATGAGCGTCTGGCTCACCCTGCTTCGCCGCCCCTCTTATTCTCGCTATCTCCAAACAAGTGTAACACCCATCCGTATTTCCGTATCTCGTCACTGTCATAACTCCTCGCGCGTATCGTACTGCGCGTGTCATACGTTCGTCACGGAGACTGCTACAGCAAGTGTCACAACCCGGCTGAGGTACACGATAAGCCGTGGTTTGTGACAGCTGTCGCGAACTTATGCACGAAGCGTCCACACAAAGCACAACCCTCTAGCCCTACTACTAGACAGTCTTACTTATTGTCAGTGCCTATACAACACTAGCTCGACATATGTTTCCTTATATGACTGCACAGTTATCTTGCTACCGTAACTATACAAAATCTCAAAATTTTTGATATCTCTTTATCTCTTCTCACCACTTGTGCAAGCTCTTTTTCTCAACATCCCCCATCTGTAGCTGCCACTGGTAGCACAGACATTAGACAAGAGCTTGCTCAGCATCTTCTGTTGTAACGCCATCCATTGCGAACTTGCCCATGCTGAAGGTAAACATACCCACTCCACAAGCCTCTCCTCCTCTCAACATCCTGGCTCTTGTCAAAGGGTTGCGAAACACCATGACCCACATGCATCTTCTGCCAATAGGTCCATGCTCTAAATGTCCAATCACATGTAAACGTCCAGCGTGGCACAGCTTACGAAAGTATTGTGCCCTGCTTTCTGTCATATCTGTCATGTAGTGCGATGGCACATGAATACAAGCCACCACTCGGCTGGCCAGTACTGCCAACGGCAACGCAATATCCAGCACTGCGAACCAGGGTGAAGTTACCACTGCGTCACACACCCCATACTTCTCCTTCCAGGCTCGATAATTGCCCGGTTGTAAAGCATTAAGGGCTTCGTGCCACTTCAACTGCGGATTCCAGTCATTATTCATAACCTTCAGATGAGGCCACTCCAGCGACATAACCTTGCCAATGACACCTGTGCCAGCCCAAGGATCCCATACCTGTGTGATCTTCTCCCAAGTCACCTCGTGCGCCAAACGTCTGACCTCCTGAGGAACTGTCATCACCAACTCTAAGCCCCAATCCAGTTGGCTGGCAATCTTCACCTGAGCTCTGCTCAGTTGTGTGACATCTCCTCTCTTCTGCACTTCCTCGGGGCTCATGGCCTGCACCGTGGACGTCTTGCGGAGACTTCTCGCGCGAGCGTGCTGTTCTGCACACTTCCTGCTCAAGATGGTACGATGGCCCTCATGCCAGAATCCTGGCATCACTTCTGTGATCACTCTGCTGAGCTCCCCCTGGTTTCCCCAGGCCACTCTGTCAGGAAGATCCCCCATGCTCCCTTCTTTTCTGAGCATCTGCCGCGAGGTCAGCGCCTGCCATGGGTCTTCACGTCCCGGCCTCACTGCACGATGCGGACCCACGTCTGCAGGCAACAATACCACATCTGATCCCAGCTTCTCTCTCAACTGCAGCTCCATGGCCGCCATCTTGTCAACGATTGACGCGCTCACCTCGGCGGCAGCAGCCACCACAGTCCCACCTAAGCACTTGGGACATTGCCAATCCCCTTCAGGTACTCCATCCAGCGCTGGATTCAGACACCACGTGTGATAACCACGGTTACAGGTGTCACACAGCAACATGGCTGCCTCCCCATCTGTTCGCATGCACGCCTCACACGCGAGATGCTTGCTGGGAATGGCTGCACTGCAGTCGTACTGGTCTTTCACTTGTAAGTGACATGGCGCAATACTTTGCACTGTGCTCTTCTCCCGCAGCTTCGTGCTGTCCTCCAACACTACCACTCCATCTCTTTGCACCTTGACTATCTTCAGGATGGCTGACTTGGTGGCCACCTCCATGCCAGAGCGCGGTTGTTGTCGTATATATACGAAATCGCCTGCCTTGAACTGGTGCGGCTTCGGCTCGTAACTGCCACTCCTCCTGTGCTCGTATCGTAAAGTGTCGCGGTGCTGAGCGATCTCCAGGTTGCACCCTGCATGTACCATGAGCCTCTTCACGATGGCGGCTCGCTGTAACAGATCATCAGCCAGTGTCTTCTCCTCCTGCTTTCCAAATTCCAACTCGGGTCGAGCACGAAGATCCGGTGGCACCGTGGCTTCCTGAGCGAACAGCAAGGTGAATGGCGCCACTCCAGTGGACTGCTGCCTAGCTGCGTTGTAGCTGAGTACGAGTGACCAGAGCATCTCATCCCACTCGAAGTCCAGGCCCTTGTCGAGGGCCATCTTCTTGAAGCAAAACTTGAGGGTGCGTACCACCCGTTCAGTTAAGCCATTGCTCTCTGGGGAACTCGGTGAAGTCACTCTCCGGTCAATGAGACACTGCTCGCATAGAGCAGAGAACTCACCTTCAAACTCTGTGCCCCCATCCACCAAACATTCTGCAGGCGCCCCAAACACGGATAGGACATGATAGCGAAATGCGTTGGCGATGGTGGCGGCCTCCTTGTCGGGGATTGGAACGCACACGACGAATCGCGTGTAGTGCTCAATCATGACCAAGACGCGTTGGTTACCAGCCTTCGTGATGCGTTTCGTGGGCCACGCTAAATCCAGGGACCAGCGATACATGAAGGACTTGATCTCCAGCGGCGTGAGATTCGCCTCCTCCCGTGCATAGTGCGTCTTCACCCTCTGGCAAGTCTGGCACTGAGTGACCACCGCTTGCACATCCTGTTTCATGCCTGCCCAGTAATGGCGTTGCCACAACAGGTTCAATGTCCGCCTGATGCCCCAATGGCCAGTCCTCTCATGGTACTCACGCACCAACTGAATCCTGTCACAGGGCTTGGGCACCAGCAGCTCCTTACCACTGACAGTGACCATGTATAACTCGCCCATGAGCTCGTCCCAACGGTGACGCGCTGCCCTCTTCCTTACCCTGTGATATTCCTCCTTGGGCACCTCCACTCTTCCTCCTGTCTTGATCCACGCGAGGCATAGCTCGTCCTCGTGTATATCGGGGTATCTTTCTCGGAATGACTCCTGGTTGGTTACGCTGGCTAGCATGGCAACCATTCTCGTAGTGTCGGGCAGCTTAGGCAGCCTCATCTCTTTCTCCTTTGTCACTGGTGCCCACTCTGGGGCTGAGCTCGTCTCTGCTGGCTTGCCTCCAGGTCTTGAAAAGGCCTGCCGGTGACGTGCTTCATAGCCCGCGAGCTTCATGGAGGCCATCTTCCACTGTCTGCGGCGTGGAACAGCGTCGGCGGTGCCTAGCCCCTGTGTACCTTTCTGTCCTTGGCTGCACATGCGTTGCAGTCGTTCTTCCCAGTCCTGATGGCTGAGGCGTCGCGCGACTTGTTGGGTGTAGCCGCTGGAACTGGTGATCCACTCTGCTAGTTGGGCTCGCACCGGCTCAGCCGTGCCCTCGGAGGTGGCAGCCACCTTGGTGGCTTTCGCGATGGGGATGGCAACTAGCGTGCCATGTTCCTCCTCCTCACTCTCCTCACTCTTCGGCAGTTTGGTCGTGCTGACCTCGGCAATCGCATACAATAGCTCCATTGCTCTTCGGTCCATAGCAAGGCCAAGCACTCCTGCCAATTCTTCGTCCTTCATGCCATGTGCCGCGCGCAGCTCACCTGCGCTGTACCCCATGGCCACTGCCTTCTCGTCCAGGTTGACCTCTCTGGTCTCCCCCACTTCATCATCATCTCCCTTCCTCACCACAGTGCCCGCGCGAGGCGCGCGAAAAGCACGAGAGTTTTGTGTCGCCAAGATGGTTGGCAACACTCTCATAGGCTCCCCTACAACGTTGGCGGTGTAGTGAGGCTTCCTGTCTCCTGTGACGACCCTGCGCGGCTTCCAGCCTTGCTGCAGAATATCGCGCACGTATCTGTCTGGTGGTCTGTCCACCCGCTCCATCACCAGATTGAACTGCTGATTCTGGAACAGATTGCTCCAATATGCTCGTAGACGATGCGCGTATGATCCCGCGCGCGCCGCGTCAAAGGACACCGGCTGGCCCACCACGCTGTTGATGATGGGAAACACCTCCTTCCTGATCTTCGAGTTCTCCCTGTGTGACAGCGGAGAAACGTTTTCCAGCACATATGCTGGCGGTCTCTGAGGCTGCAGCTGTTGCAGCGTGGAGAGGACTCGCACTGCCTGGTAGAACAGGCTGCTGTGCCTGCCCTCCAGACCAGCCAGCTTGCCAGCTGGTGACAGGTCCTGGCATGGATATCCACACACCATGACCCACTGCTCTCCGCCCAATGCCCCCGCATGTACAAGGTCAATGAGGCTGGTGTCTTCGATGTTGCTGGGCAGTTGCTCCAAGTGGGCTGCCTCGGCACGGAACAAGTCAGGATGACGGCGACTGAGCGCCATGCACCTGGCCCTGGCTACCGTCTGGCTGGACTTCGAGATGTCCTGGTAGAGGTACTTGTTAACCTTAACTCCGCAGCGCAAGAGCATCTCTAGTCCAGCACACAGGCCCCCACACGGCTCATAGCAGACCACGCCCTCTTCTCTGGCTTCCCGGAAGAAGCTCTTGTCAATCACTCTCGTGTCGATCTTCTTCGGCACTTTGAGCTTACCACCCTCCATGGTCTCGTCGCCGTATATCGCTGGTGAGCCTCCGGAATGCATACCCCTGATCGGCCGTACCTGGCTGAGGGCATCCCAGGCGACCCGAGTCAACCTGCCCGAGCACCTGGCCACTTCCGGGTGGTCAGTGTCAAACATGACCCCCTTGTTACACTCCAGCTCTTCTTGGTAGTGCACATCAAACAGTCGATGGACTGCACTGGTCCCCAGCTGCTCCCTGACCATGTTCTCGCAGTAGTTGGCCACCCGAGCTTCTGGGCTTACTTCGGGACCAAGTGGTGGCTCCCTGGTCACTTCCAAGCAAATGATGTCTGTGAAACAGCGCGCTGGCCTCTCGGCACGCCCCGCTTCCCTGGCTCGGTCCCCTTCACGATCCAAACGGGCACCAGTCTCGTCTGCGGTGCTGGGCAGTGGGTACCTGGATGGCACATCCGCGTTCTCATTCTTCGGACCTGGTCGGTACTGGACCGTGAACTCAAACTCCTGGAGGCTGATGGCCCAGCGTAGGTGTTGACCTTGTAGGTCCCCCTTCTCCATGAGTGTTGTGAGCGGCGAATGGTCGGTGATCAGCGTGAAGTGGATCCCGTGCAGGTACTGTCGTAATGTGCGGACGGCCCACACCACCGCCAGCATCTCGCCCTGGAAGCTCGCGTACTGTCTCTCGGTTTTCGACAGCGAGCGGCTGATGACCACACAGATGTGCTCTACGCCATTCTCGTCCTTCTGTCCCAGCACTGCGCCAATGCCATGGTTGCTCCAGTCTGTGTAGAGGAAGATGGGCTTGCTGTAATCAATGGGCTTCAAACATCTCCCCGAACACAGGGCATCCTTCAATGCTTGTAATGCCTGGTCCTGATCCTTCCCCCAAGCTCCCTTGACATCCAACACTTCCTTTCTGAGCAGGTCGTTCAATGGTCGTGCCATCTCTGAGTAGTTGGGTCCCATGGGTTCCCCCACCAGGCCTTTGTAATAGTTCATGAGTCCAAGGATGGAGCGTACTCCAGTTTTGTCCTCGGGCTTGGGCAGCTCTTGGATGGCCTTGCACTTGATGTCCTGCGCGCCAATGGTGTTATAGCCGATGCGGTAGCCCAAGAAGTCCACCGTGGCTGACCCGAAGGTCGACTTGCCCGAATGCAGACGTATCCCTGCATCCCCCAAAGTGCGAAGCACGGCTTCCACATCCTTGATGTGCTGTTCAGCGGTGTCTGAGTATATGCACACGTCATCGACGTACGCCACCGTGCAGTGTTGCAGGTGACGTAGCTCGTAGTCCATGATCCTGATGAAGGCTGCGGTTGCTCCGGCTGCTCCAAACGGCATGGATGTGTAGCGATAAAGCTGGTTGCCCCACCAGAACGCTGTCTTGTCCCTGTCCTCCTCAGTGGTCATGGGAATCTGGTGGAACGCCTTGGTCGCGTCCAGGGTAGTCTTGAACTTGGCCTTGGCCACGCGCTGGTAGAGCTCTTCTGGACGATGTGGTAACGTGTTATCCTTCAGCGACAACCGGTTCGTGTTCCGGAGGTCGACGCAGAACCTCGTTGAGGTCCACTGTCCAGTGTCGTGATCCTTCTTCCCCGCGACCACCACGTTGCTGGCGTGTCTGCAGTGCTGCGAAGCCGGCTCGATGAAGCCATATTCCAGCAGTTCCTTGCAGTGCAGGTCGATGATCTCCTGCTCTCCCGGGCTGTACTTCCTCGGTCGTTGGTAAGCTACCTTAGTCTCGTCCTTGAAAGGGATGGCGAAGGTCGCATGTGTCGCGCCCCCATGGTAGCCTTTGATGTCCTGTGGCTTGTTGGCGAAGCAGTAGCTGCACCTCCTTACCACGTTGCGCATCTCCTCCCAATTCTCCTCGGTGAACTCGGGATGTCCTCCAAAGGTGGCATTGAGCTCGGTGTCCAGCCACGCGGCCTCGTCCTTGGTGACCCTGGTCGTGCCCCCTGGCTGCAACGTGTCCAGCACCGTGTGCGGAAGCACCTCGTCCTGCTCTGCCACCATAGCCTCCCATCCGGTGTCCCATTGGCGCGAAGACCTCTGGTCTTCCCAGGCGGTCCTGGCAGATCTGGTCGGCGAGCTCGAGCACGATCCCATCGTCAGCACGCCCTGAAACTCCCCAGGGGCCACAGCAGCCACCCAAGCAGCCACCGCTAGCAGCAGCAAAAGTTTCAAAATTCTGCTGGTACCCACTGGTTTAACTGGAGGGTGAAGGGTCAGTATGCAAGTCAACATCTTCCACCCCCCTTGCATACGGCCCAGGCCTCCTCCCGCAGACATGTAGGCCACCAGCGCCAAGACTGATATCACATAGACACAGCGCGCCACCTGGTAGCAAGCGGCCGTGAACTGCAGGCGCTGCAGTCGAGCGGCAAAGCGCGGCTTCTGCATGCGCCGCGGAACAGCGGCCAGCGTAGCCGGCCCTGCGGCCAAGATCCGCTGGGCGACCGCCAGCGCGCGACTCACCTGAGTCTCCAGCGCGGCGAATGTGCCACCATCTTGAATCAAGCCGGAGCATGGCAACCCATGGCGGACAATGTGGGCGCCAACTGCCAAGACGCACCCCAGAGTGACGACCATGTGCGTGAAGTGCATGGCGAGCATGGCGAGGCAGAACCGTATCAATGGCACGTACCACAGCCCACGCCGAGCGTGGTGGAGCCCAGCTACCTCAAGAGCACCCTTGGTCAACAGCAGTAAGTGCCTGGCCAGCTCCAACAGCACGCGCAGAGGCGCCTGTTGATGCGCCCATGGCTCGAGTGGCGTTGCGCGCACGGCCCACAACGCGCGTGCTATGGCTCTGCGGGGCGCGTCAGCGTGGAATGCCCAGCAGGCGACGACCTCACTAAGAAATCTGAATACCTCCATAGCCATCCATACTGCCATCACTGCAAAATGAGGCAGCTGCGGCCAATGCAAGCGCACGAACACCCCCATGAGCAGGAAGCACACCTGAGTGCGCTTCGCCCGCCTATCATTGGCGGGCTGCGTGCCCGGCTTTTCGCCGGGGCTGCTTCTCAGTGACGGGCGCGCCGGGCTGCAGCCGGCCCGGTGCCCCCTTGAAAAGGCCCCAGTGCGCTCTCCCTTCTCCTCTCCTCCCAGATCTCATCATAACTTTGGCGTCTTTGGGGAGCACGCGACGCGCCCATGCCGGCATGCCGACCGCGAGCCGCGTCCTGACGATGAGCGCCTTCCCTGGGGCTCGGAGATCTCCTCCTGCGCTGACCAGCCCGTGGTGAACGCTGCTGTGCGGCACTCTCAGTTGGACTCTGCGGGCGCGCTGCAGGATGGCCTGAAGGTCGAGTGTCGACATGCGCAACGAAGCCATAGGAACGCTCCGGGCTGCTGGGTGCTGTAGAGCTCGGGGTTGATGGCACGTACGAAACGGAGTCCTGCTCTTGCGCAGCTGGAGGTACGGCTTCAGTCTGCTGCGTGCAGACGGAATGTGCCGGGGATCTCAGAATGTCGTTGATTGACTGGTGCTCAGGTCTCTGTGCCATGTTGCACTCCAGGCCCATGGTCGATATCCCGCCGAGCACTCGGCCAGAGTAGGGTGCCGGCGTGGGCGTGGCTCGCGCGCCACCACGATCATCAAGCCCCGGGCAGTCTGGCCCGCGCGTGCTTATCCTCGCAGTTGCGTGGGCAGTACGAGGTCGTTCTTCATATTCTCTGATGATCGCCTGACGTGCCTGTATCGATTCCGAGAGAGCCGCCATGGTGAGGCGGTTTGCTGCGACCTCGGCCTGCCCCTGCGCCAATCCGGCAGACAGCCCAACCAGTCTTTCACTGATGACCTCCACGCTGTCTTCATCCTCTGTCAGCGGCGACGGTGTTCTGGTGCGACCCGTGTGAGTGCTCACACCCTCAACAGCCGCGAGGTCGGAAGAGTATCCTGAGATGCTGCCGTCTCCCTCCTCACTTCCTGCATCCCCTCCCTCGATTGGGTCCAGGCACCTCATGAAGTCGTTTCGAAGACGCGCCTGCACCTCTGCCCGACGTGCCTCAGCTAGCAACGCCGGGCCCACCGAGGATGTGAACGCAGACAATGGTTCTCGGTGCATCACCGCCACCTTGTTCCAGGTCTCCCAGCTGCAGCAGTCGAACTTGCGCGTACCTGAGGAGAGGTACTCCAAGGTGAACGCCATGCTGCTGGGTCCCCGCTCACTGTAGTAGCGATTGTCCTCAAAGAGGTAATACACGGCCTTGGACCGGGCGTTGGCACGGGTCTTGAAAACCCGTAGGGTGCCCTGCCGTGGGCCATCGCTCAAATGGTCTCTGGCGATCTCCAAGAGCTGAGTGCGATCAACCAGATGCTCCATATGTTTCTGCAAGGTGCCGAGGAGTCCTCCCGTGCAGCCTTTCGACCGCCCACCCAGAGGCAGAAACTCTTCCCTTCGTCCCACTCCTGCGGAGGAAGCGTACCGGTGCAGTGTCTGGCTGCTGAGTCGTTGCGTGTGCACCCCCTTTCCTCGCTGCGCGAAGGGCTTCCCGAGCTGGAACTCGATCTTGCCCATGAAGCAACGGTACTGGATGAGGAAGACCGTCTGTCCATGCAGCGCCATGAACTCCGAGATCCCTCCCAGATCCAGCCAGTTGGCTTCCCCAGCTGTGTTCTCGCTGCGAGTGGGCGACTCCGGCTCGTAGGTGCCCTGGAACACTGCAGCGTGGTACTCCAACATGGCAGGGTCGAAGACGCCGTTGGGCCAGGTTTGATGCCGTAAACGAAGCGGTGCTGAAGATGGTGGCGGTGCGGAGCCAGATGGCCCTGCCTCATCCCCCCTTACCGTCTTCGACGTCCTGAGAGTCTTGGATGTGCGCACTGGAGGGTTCCTTCTGGCCCCATAAGTGTCCAGCGCGTCCTGCGCTTGCTCCTCTGTCTTGCATGCTCCGAGCATCATTCTCGTGTTCTCCCCCAGATGCAGGTACTCCACGGCGGCAGCGTTCGTGCTAAACACCTCGCCACTGCCTCCTTCCCCATCTGTCACCGGGTAGAACTTCCCCACCTTGTCCGCTGCGTCTGACAGCGTGAGCTGCGGGATCCCATTCACATTCACGCCCTCCACACCAGTCACCTCCATGTCGTACCTCACCTTCAGACGAGCTCGAAGGTCAGCGATGTCCACTCGCTGTACATACTTTAGATGCTGGTACTGCCAGCGCTGGTCCTTCTCATAGTAAAAAGGCAGCTGGAACTCGCCAGTCATCTTGCCCATGGGGTTCATGATGGTGACGCCTTCCATGGTGTGACGTACCATGCGCTCCATGAGATCCCATTGGGCGCGAGTGTGCTCGCTGAGTACGCAGAACTGGCGCGCCACCTTGTCCCACATGAGCTTGCCCGTCACGACTCCTGGGTACGTCTGATGGGTGTTGAGGACCTCCTGAACACTCGCCATCGTGTACCTTCCAGCCTCCCGATGGGCACCACAGTCAGGGAGTGGGACCTGGTCGTTGTCCTTCCTGCCGCTCGCCCTCGTGGTCCAGGTCTCTGAGGGTATCTTCGTCTCCTTGTCAACCTTCTGGTCCACCAACGTAAAGTCGGGCCACAGTAGCTCCGTCTCCAGGACGGTCTTGTATTCTCCACAACGCGAGAACTTGACCCGCACAAATCCTGCGTCCACACCACTTCCATCGCCCTCTTCGCAGAGTGCGCACAGACGAGCATAGCCCGTGCGGTCGATGTACAGGCGCTGCTGAGACCAGCTGCTCTCCTTGTCTTGGTAGTCCCACGGGTTCACTGCCATGCCCCCCCATGGCTGTACGCTGGCCAGCTTGAAGGCAGCTTCGCTCTCGGCCTCCTGCGCCAGCGTGAGGTCTGGATAGCGAGGGTCTGACTGAGTGTGGTCAGGCTGGCTGCGTGCGGGACCCCCTCGCATCTGGCTCTTCAGCACTGGACCACTCACCTCTGGTCGCCACATTGGCTTCCCGCTGGCTGCGTGATGATGCTTGTAGCATGCCCAGCATCTGGTCTGTCAAGGACGTACCAGGCGGCGGAGGTTCGTACGTCGAGCCCTCGGTGTGTAAGCTGACTCGCCCAGTGAGCTCGACTTGCATCATCGAGCTGGGTCTCAGGAAGCCCGCCTCCACCATGGACTGGCAGCGCGCCTCGAGTCTCTCCTTCTCCTCCGAGTTGAACCTTCTCAGCCTCATCTCCTCCAGCCATGACGCCAGGCTCTCCATCAGCTCGGGGTGGTTTCGCGAGAATGCACAAGGTGCAGGCGCACACCTCTCCCCTGCGAGGGCCAGACGGTCTTCTCCCCTTGCGCCCAGGGACACTGCTTCACGTGGTGGTGGCTCGCAATCATCAAAAGCGGGGGCAAGAGTGCGCGCTGTCGTGGCATCAACGTCGAAGATCTCGGTCGCCAGGCACACTCTCGGGTCTTCATTCCGCTTGCTCCTTGCATCGACGGGCGGCGTCAACTCGATCAATGGCAACGTGACCTTCTCCTTCATACCCAGTGACACCGCGGCCTCAGAAGTAGCAATGCCTCTGTAGAGGTCGATGGTCAACTTGAGGGCGTTCTTCAGGGGTCCAGTGCCCACCAAGAAGTCCCACGTCGTGTCATTGGTGTAGGTGACGAAGGCGTGGAGCCGATGCAGAGTCATGTACGGCGTGCCCGCGGCGAGAACCACATCCACGTAGCAGTACTTCGTGAATTCCGCAGGGCTGCCATCACATCTCGCCACCCTGGCCCCTGTCTCTGCATCAAAGATGGTCAAGCCCAACCTGTTGGCTGTCCTGATTGGGATAATGTTGCAGTTGGCCCCCGTGTCCAGGAGAAGCGCTTTGTACAACATAAGCAAGCCTCCAGAGGCCATCAGCGCCATCCCTTGTGCCAGAGACTCGTTCAGGAGCTTGCATACAGGCTGAACCTGCGCCATGGCAGTGAGCTGTTCCTCTGTAAGACCACTGAGCATCTTCTTCTTCAATAGCTCGTACGCCTTGGTCTCCATGGTCCCTGCGTGCAGCTCGCCCCTCTCACTGAAGTCTCTCACCCCGTAGCTCTCCTGGACGGTGGCCGCTGCAGCTGTCACATGCACCGTCGTCCTCCCCTTCCTGGGCTGCTCCACCATGTCCTCCGGCATCTCGTCCAGAGGAATTTCTTCTTCGTCACTGTCGTCGCCCGACTCCATGCCCGGGCAGTCGTCATCCTCATCGCTGATGTCCTGGCGGTCTGCTGCTGAGGCTGTCGGCACGGGGAGCTGGTTGTTCTCAGCCAGTTCCACCAAGGTCTCCACACCCCTTGGAGCTGTTATGCGACCTTCTGCTACGAGTCCAGCAGCTAGCTTGCGGAAAGCTGCTCCCAGGCTCTTGATCACGGATGCCATGAGCTGCACCTTCCTCTGCATCTCGTCCGCCGCAGGCGCCATGGGCACCTGTGCGTCTGCCTCGTACTCCTCGGGTGTCTTCACTGGGAAGCCCCTCATGCGTTGGGTACTTCCCAGGGCTACTGCTGGAGCCGCCGTGAGTTCAGACTCCGCACTCTTGCACAGCGTCTCGGGGAGTGCCCCCAGACCCAAGGTGTTGAGGGCGCTCGAGAGCTCCTCTTCGCCCATCTCCTCGGCCATGGCTGTGAGTAACTCGGTTGGAGGGCCAGACGACACTCCTACCCCTGCGCTGCCATGGTGGTGCGCGCGTGCATCGACGGTGTGAGTCTCCCTCTCCGCGACGTGCGCTGCGACTGGTTCCTCGTCGGAGCCCTCATCCTCGGACAGCACCTGCGACTTCACGCTGCCCGCACGACTGGCAGTCTTCCTAGCAGCCACCATGCCCTGGTACTCTGCTTTCAACGCCTCGGGATTGCCAGTGGTGCTCTTCTGCTTGTCCTCCGGTGACTGTTTGGCTCTGTACTTGTCCTTCTCGTCGTTGGACAGCTGCTGCCAGTCCGTCACCAGGATGCCCCAGTCAGAGTTCTTGAAGCGGTTCTTCAGATTGTACATGCGCAGAGCGGCGTTCTCCGCGTCCCACCACTTGCTGGAACCAAGCCTGCTTTCGTGGAATCCAGCAGGCATCTTGACGTGTTTATAACCACTCCTGCACTGCTCGGGATCGGACTCATGCCAGCCCCCTCCAAAGCAGCGCAAGCACTTGGGCTTGTCGTTCGTACGCACGCCCTCTGCTGGCGGTGGCGTCTTGTTGTAGGAGGCCTTCTTAGCTCTTTCGGCCACATTCACCTCCTTCTTCATCTTCTTAGAAGGTGATGTATCTACCTTCTTGCTGTTCTCCGGTTCGCCTGACTGCGCCACCTCAGAGGACTCAATCTTCTTGATCGAGTTCTTTATGGCCTTGAGGTCAAGGCCATGCTGTCGCGCCTCCCAGGTGGAGTACTGGCAGCCACATCGTCTGGTGATCTCCTGGAGGAAGGTGAGGATCCAAGACTCTGCATCGCCCTTGAGCTTGTCTTGAACCTCGACGATGGCCTCCAGGTCCTTCCAGGTCACCCGATTGGGTGGCGGGAACTGTGCCCTCAGTTGCTCCTTCACCCGCGTCTGGAAGACCTTGATGCGCAGGTTGTCCACGCAGTCCTCGATGAAGGTACGCAGCTCTTCATCGCTCAACACCTTCCCAGTGTTGAGCTGCATTTCCCTGCGTTGGCACATCTTCATGTAGGTCAGCCCATCCTGCCCCACCTCCTGTGGCTTCTGTGTCAACAGATCCACTTTCTCTTGAGTCCCTTTCATCATGAACTTCTTGTCAAGGGCAGCGATGAAGCCCCTGAGCGCATAGAAGTACTGGGTATCACGGGTGCCATCACGTCCCGTCAAGCCCTTCAGGGAGGTTCCATCAGTCAGATATTCGTCGGAAACCTCCCCTTGGGTGTCTTGGTTCGTCACCGGCCTCGCTATCACCCACGTGGTGCCAGTGTTCATCTCATTGAAAGGGGGCCTAGCGCATGGGATGGTACCCTCGAGTGGGCCATGCTCGCTAGTGTCCTTCAGGACTCGGTCCATGTTGGAGGCCACTACCCCCCCTCTTTCATAGTTCTCGCGCCACCAGCTGAGAGCTTGTGAGTTCTCTCCAGCCAGACACGCAGGGACGATGTCCCACAGATATTCAAAGTCAGGGGGAGTCTCTCTCAGGGTCTTCATCTGAGCTTCGGTGAGAGTGCCAGCCCCGGACCTGAGCCTCTTCCTGACGTTGGCGTTGTGCTGCCGTACGAAATTCTCGCACATGTCGGCAAACTCCCTCAGGAACTTGGGCCGATCTTCTTCCTTGGTGCCCGTGTAGTTGGGCAGCGTACCAAGGTTGACACGAGCGTAGTCAGTGTACTCCATGTCTTCTTCAAAGATTATTAACGGCTCCTGGGCCTGGGCTTGCAGTTGTGCTGGTGCTTGTGCCTCAGGCTGTACTAGTGCTTGTGCCTCAGGCTGGCCACCGGCAGCCCCTTCCTCTCCTTCCAGCTCTGTGAAGTGCTGGCTCACTCGTATCGCTCTCTGGGCACGCCTCTCTGCCCTTTGCTGATCCTCGCGGTCAGCCTTGGATTCCGTTGCTACCTTTCTGGTGAAGAAGAGATACTGGTGTGAAGGCTCTTTTCACTCCACACTTCCCAGCTTACCAGTACGGATGAATCCGTCCCTGGCCTCACCTTTCAGTGCTTTGCTCTAAGTAGCAATCACTGCCAGGATAATCTCGTCCACGACTGGTGGGCAAGGTTCCATCTGTGACCCGGTCTTATATTGGCTCTCCCAGATGTCCAGCAAGGTTGCCTCTGCCCTTAGTGTCTCTGGTCCACGCAGTAAGTCAGCAGAACGCCAGCATGAGTCAAGTGACCACAAAGAATGCTGTCGTGATGATGCCCACTGACAGTCCTGTTTCGCTCCACGCCTTCAGGCGTACCAGTACGGATGAATCCGTCCCTGGCTTTACCGTCTGGTGCTTTGCTCCAGCAGGATGTCACTTCCCGAAATAGCCCAGTACATAATTCTCAACGCTGCAATCATGTTCGCAAAATTAGCAACTGGTTCTGCTGTGACCGCTGTCGCTGTACTTCGCAAGACTGGTGAACTTCGAGTGTCGCAACAGCCTGCTTCACTCAACCTCTTCCAAGGCTTACCAGTACGGATAAATCCGTCCCTGGCATCACCATTCAGAGGTCTCGTTCTTCAGGACTGCTGTTGAACTCTCAGCATTACAGACGACATGTCTGTAATAAGGCACATTTTTGTTTTGAAAAAGACTGTTAATTACAGTTCTGACGCAGTCGCACAAGGACAAGTCCACAAATGTATATCTTTACAAGTAGAAGAATACTGTATCTCACTAATTATTTCATAACACTGCTGTTTTCGCGGTCTTAAGCGAGTCCTGGCTATTCTCGGAATCACTGTTACGAAGGCAAAACAAAAATGAGCGTCTGGCTCACCCTGCTTCGCCGCCCCTCTTATTCTCGCTATCTCCAAACAAGTGTAACACCCATCCGTATTTCCGTATCTCGTCACTGTCATAACTCCTCGCGCGTATCGTACCGCGCGTGTCATACGTTCGTCACAGAGACTGCTACAGCAAGTGTCACAACCCGGCTGAGGTACACGATAAGCCGTGGTTTGTGACACCTCTACCACGCGGTTGGTATGTTCAGCTTGTCCGTCCGAACGAGGATTATAAGGCGTAGTGGAGGCCACTTTGGTTCCCATAAGTCTCATCAACTCCTTCCACATAGCATCCTGAAAACGAGGGTCCCGGTCGGAGACAATCTTCATAGGAGCACCATGTAGTTTCCAGATGTGGTCGAAGTAGATTCGAGCGATAACCTCGGCGGAGCTGTCTTGGAAGTTCAAGGGGATGATGTGAACCATTTTGCTGAGCTTACAAGTGAAGGTAGCAAAAGCATCGTGGTTTCGCGCCGTGACAGGGAGTTCGGTGACAAAGTCCACGCTGACCACTTGCCATAGTCGCGTAGGAATAGTGTGGGGGTTCAGCAATCCATCCGGATAGGAATTTCTCGGTCGCACCGCTTGACAGATAGCGCAAGATGAAACCCAGCGTCCCACATCTTCCGCGGCCCCTTTCCACCAGAAGCGTCGCAGTACCCGTTCCAGAGTTTTGTCCCTTCCCGCGTGTCCAGCTAAAACAGACACGTGCGCTTCTTGCAGCACTACCTCGCGAAGTGGTGAATCTTCTCCCAGTACCAACCGATAGCGTCCAGCGCTAACCCTCCACAAGACATTTCCCACCACGCAGAAGTCACGAGTGCGTTGATGCGGGCGGAGCCTCTTGGATTTCCTTCATCAAGGTCTGCAGTGGACCAGGTCGCCCATATTCCGCTTGCAGAGCTTTGAGGAACTGGCCTCCTGATATCTGATGATGTAGGTCTCGGACGCTGGCCGCCTCTCCAATACGCACGATAGGAGGAGGTGAACTCGTCCTCCTTTCCCGCTTGACACGCTGTTGAGCAGGAGGAGCGTACACCACTAACAGAGGCCAAGGAAGATCCAGAAGGGCTCCATCCGGAGCAGCGAACATCTGCACTGGTTCTCCTTGAGCGTCATGTGTGGGTACGATGTACTCCACTCTCATTCCCGCAGATCTGAACAGCTGTCGCCATTGGGGCATGCGAGACTGAAAATCAGGAAGGACAAAGAGGGCTGAAGTATTCTCAGGGTCCAGACGCCATTCTTCCACACATTTCCTCAGTACGGCCTCAATGGTCAGGTGGTTGGAGGAGAAGGGAGGATTGCACCAGACGTTCAACCCTCGCCAGTTTTCCTTCAAGCAGTCCGTCCAGTAGCGGTTAACCTGACGATTCTCCCCTCCCAAGTCGCAACAGGCGTCCACCTCGAAAGGTCCATATTCCTGACTCAGAAAATCGAACATGTCCGCACGGAACTTCCAGTCCTGTCGGTCGCTGGGCTCCAGGAGTCTGGTTGAGGCCTCGCTGCGCTTCGGCGCCGCGGTGTCGAGGAGTCGAGGTGTCGATGGAGGCGAGGAAGCTGTCAATTCGCCAGAGCGCGTCTGAACCGCCAGGGTTGCTTCCTCGTACCCCGTTTCTGCCAGCTGCAAGGTGTGCAGTGCGTCCAGCCAGAGTTGAGGGGAGTCCAGCCAGGTGAGAGCCCCACTGTACGCGAGGACTGAGTCAGGTTCTTTGTTCTTTGCGTTGTTGGACTTGCGCTCCTTCAACTTGTTGGGATCTACCACTCCCAGTGGGGCGCGTCCTTGGCGAGACTCTTTACCAGCCGCAGGTCTGAACTTGCTGACAGTGTCCGCGGCAGAGGGGGGTCGCTGCGGTTTCCCAGTAACCGGGTGTACAAAGCCAGCTTCTACCAGTCCTTCTCTCGCGGCGATGTCCTTGTAGTCAGGTCGCCTGGACAGAGCGTCGGGAACCCAAAGTAGCGCTCCAGGGATGTACTCCATTTCGGGTACCCCTACTTCCACTAGATCCATGTACCATCGGGCTTGGCGTCGGCTGAGAGGTTGTCCAGGTGCCATTAGCCAGACTAGGGGTTTATGGTCACCCTGCAATTGAAACTCGGTCCAGATGAGGTAATGTCTCCAAGTTTGCGTAGTGCAATGATGGAGAGCGCAGAGTTCTCTTTCGCCAGCATGGTAGTTCTGCTCGGCTCCATTAAACTGTCTGCTCTCAAAGGCGATAGGTTGCAGTCCATTTCCCACATCTTGCATCAGTACGCCCCCCAGCGCCACTCCACCGGCGTCGGTTTGTACTACAAAAGGATGCCGTCCCTCGGCCGCCGCTTTCATATCGGGTAGCGCCAAAGTGGGGGAAGAACATAGCGCCTTCTTAATTTCCTCGAAGGCCCAACGCTGCATGGGTCCCCATAGTCAGGCGACATCCCCTTTGGTGAGCTGTGTCAGAGGTTGTGCTACTTCGGAGAAGCCCAGCATGTAACGCCGGTAGTACCCAGCTAACCCCAAAAATTGACGCACATGCGTGGCGTTTTCCAGAGCGGGCCAGTCTCTGATGGCGGCCAGCTTGTCATGTTGAGGTTGACTTCCTTCGCGTGAGATAACGTGCCCCAGGAAGCGTATCTGGGTCTGAAGTAGCTGACACTTAGACTCCTTGAGGTAGATGCCCTGGTTCTCGCAGACTTCCAGAAATTGCTTGAGGTGGGAAAGATGCTCCTCCAGAGTGTCGCTGAAGAGGATGCAGTCGTCAAGGAATATCCTTACAAAAGGAAGATGTCCCAGAGCGCGCTGCGTGCGTCGCTGATAGCAGGAAGGACTGTTGGTCAACCCCATGGGCATCACCAACCACTCATACGAGCCGTAGGGGGAGGTGAACGCAGTCTTTTCCACATCCTCAGGCGCCATGGCCATCTGCCAGAACCCGTCGACTGCATCGAAGGAGGAGAAGAATTTTGCCCCGTGCATGGAGTCGAACAACTGCTGAATGTCGGGAAGTGGATACTTGTCTTTGACGGTCAGGCTGTTAATTACTCTGAAGTCGGAGACCATCCTGAGTACTTCAGGTTTCCCAGGCTTGGGAACCATCAGCACTGGTGCGGCGAACGGACTTGAAGAAGGCCTGGTGTAACCCTTGCTCAGGAGTTCATCCAGGCGTTCTCACAGTTGATTCAGCTCCACCATGGACATCTTGTAGGGTCTCTTAGCAGGCGCGATGCCATTCCAGCCCTCTTCTTGCAGTCGCACATGGGCCTCCCACTTCGTCTTTTCGCAGGGCGTCAAAATTTGGCAGCGCTTCGCGAATAACTCGGGGCGAAAAGGACTCGGTCAGCTGTTGAAACTTCTTTCTCCATTCTGGGGAGATGGACGGGTCCTCCAAATTCTCACTGGTGGCCACCGCTGATAACATAGAGGTCCCTACCAAAGGTGTCGCATAGGCCACTAAGATGTCGTGTGGTGTCGCGGCGCTGTCCGTTCCAGCGTATCTGCGCCGATAGGCTTTGATCTCCTTGCTCGCTTGGGCTGATGATAACATCACCATCGGCTCCAGAGCCATTGCGGTTCTCTCGCCTTTTCGCGTGGAGCTACGCCCCGGCGAACATCCCAGTATCCGCACGGATTTGCCATGATGACGAAACTTGACTGATCCCCACCCATCATAGTCCAAAGTGACCGGCGAGAGGTGTCTCAACCACCTTCCTCCAAGTACAATGTCCACTTTGATGCCCAGAGGAAATACTCGCATCTTGATGACCTCCGAGTACGTTCCTTCGGAAGTCTCCGCTGTCAGCTTGCCGTAAGCGACTTGCGCAGAGGTCTGCACCGACCCATCCGCGAGGGTAACGTTCAGCGGCGTTCCATTAGCGCGAACCGTGAGGTCCAATCTCTTGACGCACTCACTGGAGAGGAATTCATCTGAAGCGCCATTGTCTCCAACTCCACACCCCCCTCCAACTGAACGGCCACACGACAAACGACTCTCCCTCCCATGACCTCACATCATCCGCCCCTCCCTGCCACGAGCTGCGTACACAGGCCGGGTTTTATCCCGTGCGTGCAGAGCTGGCGCGGGTAAACTAGAGGGTGCGCCGCGCATGACGTGCGTGAGCCGAACGCCCACCAACCCGACCTTGTCTACAACTCCACAACCCCCTCCAACTGAACGGCCACACGACAAACGACTCTCCCTCCCATGACCTCACATCATCCGCCCCTCCCACGGGCTGCGTACACAGGCCGGGTGTAATCCCGTGCGTGCAGAGCTGGCGCGGGTAAACTAGAGGGTGCGCCTGCGCATGACGTGCGTGAGCCAGACGCCCACCAACCCGACCTTGTCTACAACTCCACACCCCCCTCCAACTGAACGGCCACACGACAAATGACTCTCCCTCCCACGACCTCACATCATCCGCCCCTGCCACGAGCTGCGTACACAGGCCGGGTTTTATCCCGTGCGTGCAGAGCTGGCGCGGGTAAACTAGAGGGTGCGCCGCGCATGACGTGCGTGAGCCGAACGCCCACCAAGCCGACCTTGTCTACAACTCCACACCCCCCTCCAACTGAACGGCCACACGACAAACGACTCTCCCTCCCACGACCTCACATCATCCGCCCCTCCCTGCCCCGAGCTGCGTACACAGGCCGGGGTTTATCCCGTGCGTGCAGAGCTGGCGCGGGTAAACTAGAGGGTGCGCCGCGCATGACGTGCGTGAGCCGAACGCCCACCAACCCGACCTTGTCTACAACTCCACACCCCCCTCCAACTGAACGGCCACACGACAAACGACTCTCCCTCCCACGACCTCACATCATCCGCCCCTGCCACGAGCTGCGTACACAGGCCGGGTTTTATCCCGTGCGTGCAGAGCTGGCGCGGGTAAACTAGAGGGTGCGCCGCGCATGACGTGCGTGAGCCGAACGCCCACCAAGCCGACCTTGTCTACAGCTCCACACCCCCCTCCAACTGAACGGCCACACGACAAATGACTCTCCCTCCCACGACCTCACATCATCCGCCCCTCCCTGCCACGAGCTGCATACACAGGCCGGGTTTTATCCCGTGCGTGCAGATCTGGCGCGGGTAAACTAGAGGGTGCGCCGCGCATGACGTGCGTGAGCCGAACGCCCACCAACCCGACCTTGTCTGCAACTTACATCTTCCTTTAACTGACCGGCCACACGACAAACGACTCTCCCTCCCACGACCTCACATCATCCGCTCCTTTCACGAGCTGCGTACACAGGCTGGGTGTGATCCCGTGCGTGCAGAGCTGGCGCGGGTAAACTAGAGGGTGCGCCGCGCATGACGTGCGTGAGCCGAACGCCCACCAACCCGACCTTGTCTACAACTCCACACCCCCCTCCAACTGAACGGCCACACGACAAACGACGCTCCCTCCCACGACCTCACATCATCCGCCCCTCCCACGAGCTGCGTACACAGGCCGGGTTTTATCCCGTGCGTGCAGAGCTGGCGCGGGTAACGCTAGAGGGTGCGCCGCGCATGACGTGCGTGAGCCGAACGCCCACCAACCCGACCTTGTCTACAACTCCACCCCCCCCTCCAACTCAACGGCCACACGACAAACGACTCTCCCTCCCACGACCTCACATCATCCGCCCCTCCCACGAGCTGCGTACACAGGCCAGGTTGTATCCCGTGCGTGCAGAGCTGGCGCGCGTAAACTAGAGGGTGCGCCGCGCATGACGTGCGTGAGCCGAACGCCCACCAACCCGACCTTGTCTACAACTCTACACCCCCCTCCAACTGACGACGGCCACACGACAAACGACTCTCCCTCCCATGACCTCACATCATCCGCCCCTCCCACGAGCTGCGTACACAGGCCGGGTGTGATCCCATAAGTGCAGAGCTGGCGCGGGTAAACTAGAGGGTGCGCCTGCGCATGACGTGCGTGAGCCGAACGCCCACCAACCGGACCTTGTCTACAACTCTACACCCCCCTTTAACTGACGACGGCCACACGACAAACGACTCTCCCTCCCATGACCTCACATCATCCGCCCCTCCCACGAGCTGCGTACACAGGCTGGGTGTGATCCCATAAGTGCAGAGCTGGCGCGGGTAAACTAGAGGGTGCGCCTGCGCATGACGTGTGTGAGCCGAACGCCCACCAATCCGACCTTGTCTACAACTCTACACCCCCTCCAACTGACGACGGCCACACGACAAGCGACTCTCCCTCCCATGACCTCACATCATCCGCCCCTCCCACGAGCTGCGTACACAGGCTGGGTGTGATCCCATAAGTGCAGAGCTGGCGCGGGTAAACTAGAGGGTGCGCCTGCGCATGACGTGTGTGAGCCGAACGCCCACCAACCCGACCTTGTCTACAACTCTACACCCCCTCCAACCGAACGGCCACACGACAAACGACTCTCCCTCCCATGACCTCACATCATCCGCCCCTCCCACGAGCTGCGTACACAGGCTGGGTGTGATCCCATAAGTGCAGAGCTGGCGCGGGTAAACTAGAGGGTGCGCCTGCGCATGACGGGTGTGAGCCGAACGCCCACCAACCCGACCTTGTCTACAACTCTACACCCCCCTCCAACTGACGACGGCCACACGACAAGCGACTCTCCCTCCCATGACCACACATCATCCGCCCCTCCCACGAG